>OY726527.1:4556044-4702662 GCA_963383655.1 Bathymodiolus septemdierum
ATATAGAAATCTTGTTGTGCCATCAGTGGTGTTACTGTTAAAGACATGAATATCAAGTTATATAGAAATCTTGTTGTGCCATCAGTGGTGTTACTGTTAAAGACATGAATAGGTCATGTTATATAGAAATCTTGTTGTGCCATCAGTGGTGTTACTGTTAAAGACATGAATATCATGTTATATAGAAATCTTGTTGTGCCATCAGTGGTGTTACTGTTAAAGACATGAATATCATGTTATATAGAAATCTTGTTGTGCCATCAGTGGTGTTACTGTTAAAGACATGAATATCATGTTATATAGAAATCTTGTTGTGCCATCAGTGGTGTTACTGTTAAAGACATGAATATCATGTTATATAGAAATCTTGTTGTGCCATCAGTGGTGTTACTGTTAAAGACATGAATATCATGTTATATAGAAATCTTGTTGTGCCATCAGTGGTGTTACTGTTAAAGACATGAATATCATGTTATATAGAAATCTTGTTGTGCCATCAGTGGTGTTACTGTTAAAGACATGAATATCATGTTATATAGAAATCTTGTTGTGCCATCAGTGGTGTTACTGTTAAAGACATGAATATCATGTTATATAGAAATCTTGTTGTGCCATCAGTGGTGTTACTGTTAAAGACATGAATATCATGTTATATAGAAATCTTGTTGTGCCATCAGTGGTGTTACTGTTAAAGACATGAATATCATGTTATATAGAAATCTTGTTGTGCCATCAGTGGTGTTACTGTTAAAGACATGAATATCATGTTATATAGAAATCTTGTTGTGCCATCAGTGGTGTTACTGTTAAAGACATGAATATCATGTTATATAGAAATCTTGTTGTGCCATCAGTGGTGTTACTGTTAAAGACATGAATATCATGTTATATAGAAATCTTGTTGTGCCATCAGTGGTGTTACTGTTAAAGACATGAATATCATGTTATATAGAAATCTTGTTGTGCCATCAGAGGTGTTACTGTTAAAGACATGAATATCATGTTATATAGAAATCTTGTTGTGCCATCAGTGGTGTTACTGTTAAAGACATGAATATCATGTTATATAGAAATCTTGTTGTGCCATCAGTGGTGTTACTGTTAAAGACATGAATATCATGTTATATAGAAATCTTGTTGTGCCATCAGTGGTGTTACTGTTAAAGACATGAATATCATGTTATATAGAAATCTTGTTGTGCCATCAGTGGTGTTACTGTTAAAGACATGAATATCATGTTATATAGAAATCTTGTTGTGCCATCAGAGGTGTTACTGTTAAAGACATGAATATCATGTTATATAGAAATCTTGTTGTGCCATCAGTGGTGTTACTGTTAAAGACATGAATATCATGTTATATAGAAATCTTGTTGTGCCATCAGAGGTGTTACTGTTAAAGACATGAATATCATGTTATATAGAAATCTTGTTGTGCCATCAGAGGTGTTACTGTTAAAGACATGAATATCATGTTATATAGAAATCTTGTTGTGCCATCAGTGGTGTTACTGTTAAAGACATGAATATCATGTTATATAGAAATCTTGTTGTGCCATCAGAGGTGTTACTGTTAAAGACATGAATATCATGTTATATAGAAATCTTGTTGTGCCATCAGAGGTGTTACTGTTAAAGACATGAATATCATGTTATATAGAAATCTTGTTGTGCCATCAGAGGTGTTACTGTTAAAGACATGAATATCATGTTATATAGAAATCTTGTTGTGCCATCAGAGGTGTTACTGTTAAAGACATGAATATCATGTTATATAGAAATCTTGTTGTGCCATCAGAGGTGTTACTGTTAAAGACATGAATATCATGTTATATAGAAATCTTGTTGTGCCATCAGTGGTGTTACTGTTAAAGACATGAATATCATGTTATATAGAAATCTTGTTGTGCCATCAGTGGTGTTACTGTTAAAGACATGAATATCATGTTATATAGAAATCTTGTTGTGCCATCAGAGGTGTTACTGTTAAAGACATGAATATCATGTTATATAGAAATCTTGTTGTGCCATCAGAGGTGTTACTGTTAAAGACATGAATATCATGTTATATAGAAATCTTGTTGTGCCATCAGTGGTGTTACTGTTAAAGACATGAATATCATGTTATATAGAAATCTTGTTGTGCCATCAGAGGTGTTACTGTTAAAGACATGAATATCATGTTATATAGAAATCTTGTTGTGCCATCAGTGGTGTTACTGTTAAAGACATGAATATCATGTTATATAGAAATCTTGTTGTGCCATCAGAGGTGTTACTGTTAAAGACATGAATATCATGTTATATAGAAATCTTGTTGTGCCATCAGTGGTGTTACTGTTAAAGACATGAATATCATGTTATATAGAAATCTTGTTGTGCCATCAGTGGTGTTACTGTTAAAGACATGAATATCATGTTATATAGAAATCTTGTTGTGCCATCAGTGGTGTTACTGTTAAAGACATGAATATCATATTATATAGAAATCTTGTTGTGCCATCAGTGGTGTTACTGTTAAAGACATGAATATCATGTTATATAGAAATCTTGTTGTGCCATCAGTGGTGTTACTGTTAAAGACATGAATATCATGTTATATAGAAATCTTGTTGTGCCATCAGAGGTGTTACTGTTAAAGACATGAATATCATGTTATATTAGAAATCTTGTTGTGTCCTATCAATGGTGTTACTGTTAAAGACATGAATATCATGTTATATAGAAATCTTGTTGTGCCATCAGTGGTGTTACTGTTAAAGACATGAATATCATGTTATATAGAAATCTTGTTGTGCCATCAGAGGTGTTACTGTTAAAGACATGAATATCATGTTATATAGAAATCTTGTTGTGCCATCAAGGTGTTACTGTTAAAGACATGAATATCATGTTATATAGAAATCTTGTTGTGCCATCAGAGGTGTTACTGTTAAAGACATGAATATCATGTTATATAGAAATCTGGTTGTGTCATCAGTGGTGTTACTGTTAAAGACATGAATATCATGTTATATAGAAATCTTGTTGTGCCATCAGAGGTGTTACTGTTAAAGACATGAATATCATGTTATATAGAAATCTTGTTGTGCCATCAGAGGTGTTACTGTTAAAGACATGAATATCATGTTATATAGAAATCTTGTTGTGCCATCAGTGGTGTTACTGTTAAAGACATGAATATCATGTTATATAGAAATCTTGTTGTGCCATCAGAGGTGTTACTGTTAAAGACATGAATATCATGTTATATAGAAATCTTGTTGTGCCATCAGTGGTGTTACTGTTAAAGACATGAATATCATGTTATATAGAAATCTTGTTGTGCCATCAGAGGTGTTACTGTTAAAGACATGAATATCATGTTATATAGAAATCTTGTTGTGTCATCAGTGGTGTTACTGTTAAAGACATGAATATCATGTTATATAGAAATCTTGTTGTGCCATCAGTGGTGTTACTGTTAAAGACATGAATATCATGTTATATAGAAATCTTGTTGTGCCATCAGTGGTGTTACTGTTAAAGACATGAATATCATGTTATATAGAAATCTTGTTGTGCCATCAGAGGTGTTACTGTTAAAGACATGAATATCATGTTATATAGAAATCTTGTTGTGTCATCAGTGGTGTTACTGTTAAAGACATGAATATCATGTTATATAGAAATCTTGTTGTGCCATCAATGGTGTTACTGTTAAAGACATGAATATCATGTTATATAGAAATCTTGTTGTGCCATCAGAGGTGTTACTGTTAAAGACATGAATATCATGTTATATAGAAATCTTGTTGTGCCATCAGTGGTGTTACTGTTAAAGACATGAATATCATGTTATATAGAAATCTTGTTGTGCCATCAGTGGTGTTACTGTTAAAGACATGAATATCATGTTATATAGAAATCTTGTTGTGCCATCAGTGGTGTTACTGTTAAAGACATGAATATCGTGTTATATAGAAATCTTGTTGTGCCATCAGTGGTGTAACTGTTAAAGACATGAATATCATGTCATATAGAAATCTTGTTGTGCCATCAGTGGTGTTACTGTTAAAGACATGAATATCATGTTATATAGAAATCTTGTTGAGCACCAGTATACGTAAATAAATCTTGTTGAGTACCAGTATACGGAGATAAATCTTGTTGAGCACCAGTATGCGTAGATTAATCTTGTTGAGCACCAGTATGCGTAGATAAATCTTGTTGAGCACCAGTATGCGTAGATAAATCTTGTTGAGCACCAGTATACGTAGATAAATCTTGTTGAGCACCAGTATACGTAGATAAATCTTGTTGAGCACCAGTATGCGTAGATAAATCTTGTTGAGCACCAGTATGCGTAGATAAATCTTGTTGAGCACCAGTATACGTAGATAAATCTTGTTGAGCACCAGTATACGTAGATAAATCTTGTTGAGCACCAGTATACGTAGATAAATCTTGTTGAGCACCAGTATACGTAGATATATCTTGTTGAGCACCAGTATACGTAGATAAATCTTGTTGAGCACCAGTATACGTAGATAAATCTTGTTGAGCACCAGCATACGTAGATAAATCTTGTTGAGCGCCAGCATACGTAGATAAATCTTGTTGAGCACCAGCATACGTAGATAAATCTTGTTGAGCACCAGTATACGTAGATAAATCTTGTTGAGCACCAGCATACGTAGATAAATCTTGTTGAGCACCAGTATACGTAGATAAATCTTGTTGAGCACCAGCATACGTAGATAAATCTTGTTGAGCGCCAGCATACGTAGATAAATCTTGTTGAGCACCAGCATACGTAGATAAATCTTGTTGAGCACCAGTATACGTAGATAAATGCAAAGAACATAAAGAAATGATAAACCTTCTATAAAACAAATGAGAGTAAAGACAAAGGAAACTCTGATGAAATTTGAAGTCATGAAAAAGAGCTCCAATTATCGTAAATATCAAACTAAATATAGAGGGTTTGAAATTTGTTGTGTATTGCTACCTTACTGGAAATTAATCTGATATTTAATGTTATATGTTACATATGTTTCATATCTCCTCATGATTTCGTTATTATTTATTCTTTTTAAATAGTGTTTAATATATTAATATAGGTATGAAGTTTTCATTCACATTTTTCTCTCCAAGTTTGTAATATGTTCGCACCACTACATGTAACTGACATATTACTAAACACAAATCAATCAATTTATATTATCTAAGAAATCATACCGTTTTCAAACATTATTGAAAACTTTCACTAATTTTTATTACCGCTATTACGACCATGCAAATAAATACATGCAGCGATATGATCTTCCCGATCTCTGTTTCTATGGCAACGTAGATAAGCTAAGAAAGTAAAATATGACACATCTAAAATTGTAAAATCATTTAAATATCTTGTTCGTAAAGGTTATGTTCCAGAGACTATAGTTGACTGTTTGAGGCAGTTTTTATGTACTAGAAATATAGACAATCTGTTGATATAACTTGTTGGTCTTACTAACAATTCAATCAGTACATATATATATATATATATATATATATATATCATAAAACATTATAATACTATTTCATATTCGATATTTATTTCAACAAACTGATGACTTAGTTATGCTGGTCTCCCACGAAGATCATTAATGTCTGTAGATGTTTATGACTAATTGATATTAAATTTGTTAGAAGTATCAGTTATATTGTGTCTGTCCTCATAATAATAATCTCTACATTATAAGTTATTAGTCAGTTAACTACGAGCATTCATTGACCCTGATATTGTATTGTACATGTTTATGTTGTCATTCATTTTTTGTGATAGTATGTGGTCTTGATGAGTGAAGACGAATTTGTACAAGGTTTTTATTGTTTGTTTTTATCTGTATTATCGTTGGAGGGACAATTACCAGAGGTGCAGGGTTGAGGGACAATTACCAGAGGTGCAGGGTTGAGATCTAGATAAACGACGGTTTAGCATATGTTTGTGCCTGTCCCAAGTCATGACTTAAATTAGATACTTTGGGTTATTCCTTACTTTCACTGAATCACTACCTCTGCTTGTGGACTATTAGTCTGCGAGGATGTGTTCGGTTCCTAAATAATGTAACATATAGGTAGCTTTATACTATTTAAGCTATCATATTTAGGTAACATATAGATAGCCTTAGACTATTTAAGCTAACATATAGGTAGCTTTAGACTATTTAAGCTAACATATAGGTAGCCTTAGACTATTTAAGCTAACATATAGGTAGCCTTAGACTATGCAAGCTAACATATAGATAGCTTTAGTCTATTTAAGCTAACATATAGGTAGCTTTAGACTATTTAAGCTAACATATAGGTAGCCTTAGACTATTTAAGCTAGCATATAGGTAGCCTTAGACTATGCAAGCTAACATATAGGTAGCTTTAGACTATTTAAGCTAACATATAGGTAGCCTTAGACTATTTAAGCTAACATATAGGTAGCCTTAGACTATTTAAGCTAACATATAGATAGCTTTAGACTATTTAAGCTAACATATAGGTAGCTTTAGACTATTTAAGCTAACATATAGGTAGCCTTAGACTATTTAAGCTAACATATAGGTAGCCTTAGACTATTTAAGCTAACATATAGATAGCTTTAGACTATTTAAGCTAACATATAGGTAGCTTTAGACTATTTAAGGTAACATATAGGTAGTCTTAGACTTTTTAAGCTATCATATAGATAGCCTTAGACTATTTAAGCTAACATATAGGTAGCTTTAGACTATTTAAGCTAACATATAGGTAGCCTTAGACTATTTAAGCTAACATATAGGTAGCCTTAGACTATTTAAGCTAACATATAGATAGCTTTAGACTATTTAAGCTAACATATAGGTAGCTTTAGACTATTTAAGCTAACATATAGGTAGCCTTAGACTATTTAAGCTAACATATAGGTAGCCTTAGACTATTTAAGCTAACATATAGATAGCTTTAGACTATTTAAGCTAACATATAGGTAGCTTTAGACTATTTAAGCTAACATATAGGTAGCTTTAGACTATTTAAGCTAACATATAGATAGCCTTAGACTATTTAAGCTAACATATAGGTAGCCTTAGATTATTTAAGCTATCATATTTAGGTAACATATAGGTAGCTTTAGACTATTTAAGCTAACATATAGGTAGCCTTAGACTATTTAAGCTAACATATAGGTAGCCTTAGACTATTTAAGCTAACATATAGGTAGCCTTAGATTATTTAAGCTATCATATTTAGGTAACATATAGGTAGCTTTAGACTATTTAAGCTATCATATTTAGGTAACATATAGGTAGCTTTAGACTATTTAAGCTAACATATAGGTAGCTTTAGACTATCTAAGCTAACATATAGGTAGCTTTAGACTATTTAAGCTAACATATAGGTAGCCTTAGACTATTTAAGCTAACATATAGGTAGCCTTAGACTATTTAAGCTATCATATAGGTAACCTTAGATTATTTAAGCTAACATATTTAGGTAGCATATAGGTAGCCTTAGACTATTTAAGCTAACATATAGATAGCTTTAGACTATTTAAGCTAACATATAGGTAGCCTTAGACTATTTAAGCTAACATATAGGTAGCCTTAGACTATTTAAGCTAACATATAGATAGCCTTAGACTATTTAAGCTAACATATAGGTAGCCTTAGACTATTTAAGCTAACATATAGGTAGCCTTAGATTATTTAAGCTATCATATTTAGGTAACATATAGGTAGCTTTAGATTATTTAAGCTAACATATAGGTAGCCTTAGACTATTTAAGCTATCATATAGGTAACCTTAGACTATTTAAGCTAACATATAGGCAGCCTTAGACTATTTAAGCTAACATATAGGTAGCCTTAGACTATTTAAGCTAACATATAGGTAGCCTTAGACTATTTAAGCTATCATATAGGTAACCTTAGACTATTTAAGCTAACATATAGATAGCCTTAGACTATTTAAACTAACATATAGGTAACCTTAGACTATTTAAGCTATCATATTTAGGTAACATATAGATAGCTTTAGATTATTTAAGCTAACATATAGATAGCTTTAGACTATTTAAGCTAACATATAGATAGCCTTAGACTATTTAAGCTAACATATAGGTAGCCTTAGACTATTTAAGCTAACATATAGGTAGCCTTAGATTATTTAAGCTATCATATTTAGGTAACATATAGGTAGCCTTAGACTATTTAAGCTATCATATTTAGGTAACATATAGGTAGCCTTAGACTATTTAAGCTAACATATAGGTAGCCTTAGACTATTTAAGCTAACATATAGGTAGCCTTAGACTATTTAAGCTAACATATAGGTAGCCTTAGACTATTTAAGCTAACATATAGGTAGCTTTAGATTATTTAAGCTTTCATATTTAGGTAACATATAGGTAGCCTTAGACTATTTAAGGTAACGTATAGGTAGCCTTAGACTATTTAAGCTAACATATAGGTAGCTTTAGACTATTTAAGCTATCATATTTAGGTAACATATAGGTAGCCTTAGACTATTTAAGCTAACATATAGGTAGCCTTAGACTATTAAAGCTAACATATAGATAGCCTTAGACTATTTAAGCTAACATATAGGTAGCCTTAGACTATTTAAGCTAACATATAGGTAGCTTTAGACTATTTAAGCTATCATATTTAGGTAACATATAGGTAGCCTTAGACTATTTAAGCTAACATATAGATAGCCTTAGACTATTTAAGCTATCATATTTAGGTAACATATAGGTAGCCTTAGACTATTTAAGCTAACATATAGGTAGCCTTAGACTATTTAAGCTAACATATAGATAGCTTTAGACTATTTAAGCTAACATATAGGTAGCCTTAGACTATTTAAGCTAACATATAGGTAGCTTTAGACTATTTAAGCTAGCATATAGGTAGGCTTAGACTATTTAAGCTAACATATAGATAGCCTTAGACTATTTAGGCTAACATATAGATAGCCTTAGATTATTTAAGCTATCATATTTAGGTAACATATAGGTAGCTTTAGACTATTTAAGCTAACATATAGATAGCCTTAGACTATTTAAGCTAACATATAGGTAGCCTTAGATTATTTAAGCTATCATATTTAGGTAACATATAGGTAGCCTTAGACTATTTAAGCTATCATATTTAGGTAACATATAGGTAGCCTTAGACTATTTAAGCTATCATATTTAGGTAACATATAGGTAGCCTTAGACTATTTAAGCTAAAATATAGGTAGCCTTAGACTATTTAAGCTAACATATAGGTAGCCTTAGACTATTTAAGCTAGCATATAGGTAGCCTTAGACTATTTAAGCTAACATATAGGTAGCCTTAGACTATTTAAGCTATCATATTTAGGTAACATATAGGTAGCCATTGACTATTTAAGCTAACATATAGGTAGCTTTAGATTATTTAAGCTTTCATATTTAGGTAACATATAGGTAGCCTTAGACTATTTAAGGTAACGCATAGGTAGCCTTAGACTATTTAAGCTAACATATAGGTAGCCTTAGACTATTTAAGGTAACATATAGGTAGCTTTAGACTATTTAAGCTATCATATTTAGGTAACATATAGGTAGCCTTAGACTATTTAAGCTAACACATAGGTAGCCTTAGACTATTTAAGCTAACATATAGATAGCTTTAGACTATTTAAGCTAACATATAGGTAGCCTTAGACTCTTTAAGCTAACATATAGGTAGCCTTAGACTATTTAAGCTATCATATTTAGGTAACATATAGGTAGCCTTAGACTATTTAAGCTAACATATAGATAGCCTTAGACTATTTAAGCTATCATATTTAGGTAACATATAGGTAGCCTTAGACTATTTAAGCTAACATATAGGTAGCCTTAGACTATTTAAGCTAACATATAGATAGCTTTAGACTATTTAAGCTAACATATAGGTAGCCTTAGACCATTTAAGCTAACATATAGGTAGCTTTAGACTATTTAAGCTAACATATAGGTAGCTTTAGACTATTTAAGCTAACATATAGATAGCCTTAGACTATTTAAGCTAACATATAGGTAGCCTTAGATTATTTAAGCTATCATATTTAGGTAACATATAGGTAGCCTTAGACTTTTTAAGCTAACA
Organism: Bathymodiolus septemdierum; assembly: GCA_963383655.1. NCBI lineage: Eukaryota > Metazoa > Mollusca > Bivalvia > Mytilida > Modiolidae > Bathymodiolus > Bathymodiolus septemdierum. Next base: position 4,566,160 of record OY726527.1, read on the forward strand.
TATAGGTAGCCTTAGACTATTTAAGCTAACATATAGGTAGCCTTATACTATTTAAGCTATCATATAGGTAACCTTAGACTATTAAAGCTATCATATTTAGGTAACATATAGGTAGACTTAGACTATTTAAGCTAACATATAGGTAGCCTTAGACTATTTAAGCTAACATATAGGTAGCCTTAGACTATTTAAGCTAACATATAGGTAGCCTTAGACTATTTAAGCTATCATATTTAGGTAACATATAGGTAGCCTTAGACTATTTAAGCTATCATATTTAGGTAACATATAGGTAGCCTTAGACTATTTAAGCTATCATATTTAGGTAGCATATAGGTAGCCTTAGACTATTTAAGCTATCATATTTAGGTAACATGTAGGTAGCTTTAGACTATTTAAGCTATCATATTTAGGTAACATATAGGTAGCCTTAGACTATTTAAGCTATCATATTTAGGTAACATATAGGTAGCCTTAGACTATTTAAGCTATCATATTTAGGTAACATATAGGTAGCCTTAGACTATTTAAGCTAACATATAGGTAGCCTTAGACTATTTAAGCTAACATATAGGTAGCCTTAGACTATTTAAGCTAGCATATAGGTAGCCTTAGACTATTTAAGCTAACATATAGGTAGCCTTAGACTATTTAAGCTATCATATTTAGGTAACATATAGGTAGCCTTTGACTATTTAAGCTAACATATAGGTAGCTTTAGATTATTTAAGCTTTCATATTTAGGTAACATATAGGTAGCCTTAGACTATTTAAGGTAACGCATAGGTAGCCTTAGACTATTTAAGCTAACATATAGGTAGCCTTAGACTATTTAAGGTAACATATAGGTAGCTTTAGACTATTTAAGCTATCATATTTAGGTAACATATAGGTAGCCTTAGACTATTTAAGCTAACACATAGGTAGCCTTAGACTATTTAAGCTAACATATAGATAGCTTTAGATTATTTAAGCTAACATATAGGTAGCCTTAGACTATTTAAGCTAATATATAGGTAGCCTTAGACTATTTAAGCTATCATATTTAGGTAACATATAGGTAGCCTTAGACTATTTAAGCTAACATATAGATAGCCTTAGACTATTTAAGCTATCATATTTAGGTAACATATAGGTAGCCTTAGACTATTTAAGCTAACATATAGGTAGCCTTAGACTATTTAAGCTAACATATAGATAGCTTTAGACTATTTAAGCTAACATATAGGTAGCCTTAGACTATTTAAGCTAACATATAGGTAGCTTTAGACTATTTAAGCTAACATATAGGTAGCTTTAGACTATTTAAGCTAACATATAGATAGCCTTAGACTATTTAAGCTAACATATAGGTAGCCAGAGATTATTTAAGCTATCATATTTAGGTAACATATAGGTAGCCTTAGACTATTTAAGCTAACATATAGGTAGCCTTAGACTATTTAAGCTAACATATAGGTAGCCTTATACTATTTAAGCTATCATATAGGTAACCTTAGACTATTAAAGCTATCATATTTAGGTAACATATAGGTAGCCTTAGACTATTTAAGCTAACATATAGGTAGCCTTAGACTATTTAAACTAACATATAGGTAGCCTTAGACTATTTAAGCTAACATATAGGTAGCCTTAGACTATTTAAGCTATCATATTTAGGTAACATATAGGTAGCCTTAGACTATTTAAGCTAACATATAGGTAGCTTTAGATTATTTAAGCTATCATATTTAGGTAACATATAGTAGCCTTAGACTATTTAAGGTAACGTATAGGTAGCCTTAGACTATTTAAGCTAACATATAGGTAGCCTTAGACTATTTAAGCTATCATATTAAGGTAACATATAGGTAGCCTTAGACTATTTAAGCTAACATATAGGTAGCCTTAGACTATTTAAGCTAACATATAGGTAGCCTTAGACTATTTAAGCTAACATATAGATAGCTTTAGACTATTTAAGCTAACATATAGGTAGCCTTAGACTATTTAAGCTAACATATAGGTAGCCTTAGACTATTTAAGCTAACATATAGGTAGCCTTAGACTATTTAAGCTAACATATAGGTAGCCTTAGACTATTTAATCTAACATATAGGTAGCCTTAGACTATTTAAGCTAACGTATAGGTAGCCTTAGACTATTTAAGCTAACATATAGGTAGCCTTAGACTATTTAAGCTAACATATAGGTAGCCTTAGACTATTTAAGCTAACATATAGGTAGCTTTAGATTATTTAAGCTATCATATTTAGGTAACATATAGGTAGCCTTATACTATTTAAGGTAACGTATAGGTAGCCTTAGACTATTTAAGCTAACATATAGGTAGCCTTAGACTATTTAAGCTATCATATTTAGGTAGCATATAGGTAGCCTTAGACTATTTAAGCTAGCATATAGGTAGCCTTAGACTATTTAAGCTAACATATAGATAGCCTTAGACTATTTAAGCTAACATATAGGTAGCCTTAGACTATTTAAGCTAACATATAGGTAGCCTTAGACTATTTAAGCTAACATATAGGTAGCCTTAGACTATTTAAGCTAACACATAGGTAGCCTTAGACTATTTAAGCTATCATATTTAGGTAGCATATAGGTAGCCTTAGACTATTTAAGCTAACATATAGGTAGCTTTAGACTATTTAAGCTAACATATAGGTAGCCTTAGACTATTTAAGCTAACATATAGATAGCCTTAGACTATTTAAGCTAACATATAGATAGCCTTAGACTATTTAAGCTAACATATAGGCTGCTTTAGACTATTTAAGCTAACATATAGGTAGCTTTAGACTATTTAAGCTATCATATAGGTAGCCTTAGACTATTTAAGCTAACATATAGGTAGCCTTAGACTCTTTAAGCTAACATATAGGTAGCCTTAGACTATTTAAGCTATCATATTTAGGTAACATATAGGTAGCCTTAGACTATTTAAGCTATCATATTTAGGTAACATATAGGTAGCCTTAGACTATTTAAGCTAACATATAGGTAGCTTTAGACTATTTAAGCTAACATATAGGTAGCCTTAGACTATTTAAGCTAACATATAGGTAGCCTTAGACTATTTAAGCTAACATATAGGTAGCCTTAGACTATTTAAGCTATCATATTTAGGTAACATATAGGTAGCCTTAGACTATTTAAGCTATCATATTTAGGTAACATATAGGTAGCCTTAGACTATTTAAGCTATCATATTTAGGTAACATATAGGTAGCTTTAGACTATTTAAGCTAACATATAGGTAGCCTTATACTATTTAAGCTAACATATAGGTAGCCTTAGACTATTTAAGCTAACATATAGGTAGCCTTAGACTATTTAAGCTAACATATAGGTAGCCTTAGACTATTTAAGCTAACATATAGGTAGCCTTAGACTATTTAAGCTAACATATTTAGGTAACATATAGGTAGCCATAGACTATTTAAGCTATCATATTTAGGTAACATATAGGTAGCCTTAGACTATTTAAGCTATCATATAGGTAGCCTTAGACTATTTAAGCTAACATATAGGTAGCCTTAGACTATTTAAGCTATCATATTTAGGTAACATATAGGTAGCTTTAGACTATTTAAGCTAACATATAGGTGGCCTTAGACTATTTAAGCTATCATATAGGTAGCCTTAGACTATTTAAGCTATCATATTTAGGTAACATATAGGTAGCTTTAGACTATTTAAGCTAACATATAGATAGCCTTAGACTATTTAAGCTAACATATAGGTAGCCTTAGACTATTTAAGCTAACATATAGGTAGCCTTAGACTATTTAAGCTAACATATAGGTAGCCTTAGACTATTTAAGCTAACATATAGGTAGCCTTAGACTATATAAGCTAACATATAGGTAGCCTTAGACTATTTAAGCTAACATATAGGTAGCTTTAGACTATTTAAGCTATCATATTTAGGTAACATATAGGTAGCCTTAGACTATTTAAGCTATCATATTTAGGTAACATATAGGTAGCCTTAGACTATTTAAGCTAACATATAGGTAGCCTTAGACTATTTAAGCTAACAAATAGGTAGCTTTAGACTATTTAAGCTATCATATTTAGGTAACATATAGGTAGCCTTAGACTATTTAAACTATCATATTTAGGTAACATATAGGTAGCCTTAGACTATTTAAGCTATCATATGTAGGTAACATATAGGTAGCCTTAGACTATTTAAGCTAACATATAGGTAGCCTTAGACTATTTAAGCTAACATATAGGTAGCCTTAGACTATTTAAGCTAACATATAAGTAGCCTTAGACTATTTAAGCTATCATATTTAGGTAACATATAGGTAGCCTTAGACTATTTAAGCTATCCTATTTAGGTAACATATAGGTAGCCTTAGACTATTTAAGCTAACATATTGGTAGCTTTAGACTATTTAAGCTATCATATAGGTAGCTTTAGACTATTTAAGCTAACATATAGGTAGCCTTAGACTATTTAAGCTAACATATAGGTAGCCTTAGACTCTTTAAGCTAACATATAGGTAGCCTTAGACTATTTAAGCTATCATATTTAGGTAACATATAGGTAGCCTTAGACTATTTAAGCTATCATATTTAGGTAGCATATAGGTAGCCTTAGACTATTTAAGCTATCATATTTAGGTAACATATAGGTAGCCTTAGACTATTTAAGCTAACATATAGGTAGCTTTAGACTATTTAAGCTATCATAGTTAGGTAACATATAGGTAGCCTTAGACTATTTAAGCTATCATATTTAGGTAACATATAGGTAGCCTTAGACTATTTAAGCTATCATATTTAGGTAGCATATAGGTAGCCTTAGACTATTTAAGCTATCATATTTAGGTAACATGTAGGTAGCTTTAGACTATTTAAGCTATCATATTTAGGTAACATATAGGTAGCCTTAGACTATTTAAGCTATCATATTTAGGTAACATATAGGTAGCCTTAGACTATTTAAGCTATCATATTTAGGTAACATATAGATAGCCTTAACCTATTGAAGCTAACATATAGGTAGCTTTAGACTATTTAAGCTAACATATAGATAGCCTTAGACTATTTAAGCTGTCATATTTAGGTTAAATATAGGTAGCTTTAGACTATTTAAGCTATCATATTTTGGTAACATATAGATAGCCTTAGACTATTTAAGCTAACATATAGGTAGCCTTAGACTATTTAAGCTAACATATAGATAGCCTTAGACTATTTAAGCTAACATATAGATAGCCTTAGACTATTTAAGCTAACATATAGATAGCCTTAGACTATTTAAGCTATCATATTTAGGTAACATATAGGTAGCTTTAGACTATTTAAACTATCATATTTAGGTAGCATATAGATAGCCTTAGACTATTTAAGCTATCATATAGGTAACCTTAGACTATTTAAGCTATCATATTTAGGTAACATATAGATAGCCTTAGACTATTTAAGCTATCATATAGGTAACCTTAGACTATTTAAGCTATCATATTTAGGTAACATATAGGTAGCTTTAGATTATTTAAGCTATCATATAGGTAACCTTAGACTATTTAAGCTATCATATTTAGGTAGCATATAAGTAGCTTTAGACTATTTAAGCTATCATATTTAGTTAACATATAGATAGCCTTAGATTATTTAAGCTATCATATAGGTAACCTTAGACTATTTAAGCTATCATATTTAGGTAACATATAGGTAGCCTTAGACTATTTAAGCTAACATATAGGTAGCCTTAGACTATTTAAGCTAACATATAGGTAGCTTTAGACTATTTAAGCTATCATATTTAGGTAACATATAGATAGCTTTAGACTATTTAAGCTATCATATTTAGGTAACATATAGATAGCCTTAGACTATTTAAGCTAACATATAGATAGCCTTAGACTATTTAAGCTATCATATTTAGGTAACATATAGGTAGCTTTAGACTATTTAAGCTATCATATTTAGGTAACATATAGATAGCCTTAGACTATTTAAGCTAACATATAGATAGCCTTAGACTATTTAAGCTATCATATTTAGGTAACATATAGGTAGCTTTAGACTATTTAAGCTATCATATTTAGGTAACATATAGGTAGCCTTAGACTATTTAAGCTATCATATAGGTAAACTTAGACTATTTAAGCTATCATATTTAGGTAGCATATAGGTAGCCTAAGACTATTTAAGCTATCATATTTAGGTAACATATAGATAGCTTTAGACTATTTAAGCTATCATATTTAGGTAACATATAGGTAGCCTTAGACTATTTAAGCTAACATATAGATAGCCTTAGACTATATAAGCTATCATATAGGTAGCCTTAGACTATTTAAGCTATCATATAGGTAGCTTTAGACTATTTAAGCTATCATATTTAGGTAACATATAGATAGCTTTAGACTATTTAAGCTATCATATTTAGGTAACATATAGATAGCCTTAGACTATTTAAGCTAACATATAGATAGCCTTAGACTATTTAAGCTAACATATAGATAGCCTTAGACTATTTAAGCTAACATATAGGTAGCTTTAGACTATTTAAGCTAACATATAGATAGCCTTAGACTATTTAAACTAGCATATAGGTAGCTTTAGACTATTTAAGCTAACATATAGATAGCCTTAGACTATTTAAGCTAACATATAGGTAGCCTTAGACTATTTAAGCTAACATATAGATAGCTTTAGACTATTTAAGCTAACATATAGGTAGCCTTAGATTATTTAAGCTAACATATAGGTAGCCTTAGATTATTTAAGCTATCATATTTAGGTAACATATAGGTAGCTTTAGACTATTTAAGCTATCATATTTAGGTAACATATAGGTAGCCTTAGACTATTTAAGCTATCATATTTAGGTAACATATAGGTAGCCTTAGACTATTTAAGCTAACATATAGGTAGCCTTAGACTATTTAAGCTATCATATTTAGGTAACATATAGGTAGCCTTTGACTATTTAAGCTATCATATTTAGGTAGCATATAGGTAGCCTTAGACTATTTAAGCTATCATATTTAGGTAGCATATAGGTAGCCTTAGACTATTTAAGCTAACATATAAGTAGCCTTAGACTATTTAAGCTATCATATTTAGGTAACATATAGGTAGCCTTAGACTATTTAAGCTAACATATAGGTAACCTTAGACTATTTAAGCTAACATATTTAGGTAGCATATAGGTAGCCTTAGACTATTTAAGCTATCATATTTAGACAAGTTTGGTTTGTTTTCTCCCAGAGAATTTCATGGTTTTCTAGTATTTCGACTATGGGTCTAACTGATTCTAGTTATTCTAGGAATGTGTAGTACGCACTAAATCAGATGTGGTTTATGTCTTGTGTACGTGTCACGCCACTTCTAACAATATAACAGATACGTGATGGCGGTCAGTCTTGTTGGTGGAGGAAACCCACACAGTATCCGGAGAAATCTTCCGAACTGCCGCATAATACTGACAATAGTTATCACATAAAGGTGTATCGAATGCACATTTACATGGGTGGAAATCGAATTCACAACCTTAACGATGATCTACGGTGACGGTAGATGTATACCGCACTATGGTACAATGGCAGACATCTTGTTTATATACATGTACAACTTGAATAATACATTCTGGACCATGTTGTTGTTGTCCCTACAGATATCTTCAAAAGATGTATACGAAAACATCCGTAGTAATTAGTTTTCAACATATATTTGTGTTTGTTTGCGCATAGTGGTGTCCAACACATATTGTGTTGTGTTTTTGTTTTGTTTTTCTGTGTATTGTATACTCTATGTTGCCAGTTTTTCTAGATTGTCCATTTTTGATTGCCCCTTCGGTATTCTCTAACCTTTATTTTATAGTGTAATGCTTTTCAACGTGGGTTTGTTTTTTCCCCCACTTAGTATTTATTATTTGACTTGTCAAATTACTTTCCATAATATGAAAATAGAATTTCACCCACACCATATTGTGTGAATCGTGTAACGCGATCATGTGTAATTTTCGTTGAAATGATTTTCGTACCAATTCTTACTGGAAATTAAATAATAAGTACATAATTAACGTATTCAATTAAAAATTCAATATTATTTCTTCGATTGATAAGCATGTTCAATCGAGTTGTACAACTTCCTGTGCCTACTAAATATTCGCATAATTCATAACCCCGTCTACTGGTGCAGTGTCACAGATAACACAGTTTCTGTCATTTTTATGTTTCATCTTCACATCAAAGTGAAATAAAACTTGACATCTTTTATAATTACAAATGTCAAGTGTAGGGAGAATTTATTGCTATTTCCGTCTAATTATTATTGAACGTTATCTGTTTATATTTTTTTTTATTTTATTTTATTATATAAAATTTGCGGTACTCATTTTAGCATATTGTTTTTTTCACTTGCAGTTTTTAATGTTATAAGTGGCTTTCGATCATATAAGGTGACATTTCCTATTGTTCCTATCGTGAGAACGACTGCTTACATACATGAAAACTTGGAAATGTTAGCTAAGACACTGATTCGACAGTTAATCATAATATATATAGCAAAAACATTATAAATTGCGCATTTTTAACCCGATGTCATGTCCATTAATCTCCAACCATATGCAATAGTAGACTATTTATCACAGTAAAGGGAGATAATTCGACAGTACATTGATTGCTACTAGATCTGACTATAATATTACATTTTGTGCTTAATTATCGTATGATTCTAACTGGATTATTGTTGGAAACATGTAGAAGATGGAATAATCTAATATATTATTTGATAACACATTGTATGTGCCTGTCACAAGCTAGGTCCTGGATTTAAACAAAGTCATATGTCGTTGGGTGTTAGATGTTCAGTGAGTTAAGATGAAAGGTGATTGTTCGTATTGTTGATATTGGTGGAATTCTTGACCATCACTGTTTAAACTTTCTTTTTGTGTTCAGTGAGTTAAGATGAAAGGTAATTGCTCGTTTTGTTCATATTTGGGGAATTCTTGACCATAGCTGTTTACACTTTCTTTTCATAATTTGGAATGAGAGAAGATTGAAGGATAAACAGCAGTTAATCAATGGAATGTCAATCATATGTGTTCTATATAATTTCACCATATAACTCAAACAAACAGAATATCTTGACAATAGAAAATCTTGACAGGCGAGATATGGAAGGCAATCGTGATATATCAAGAAAGAAAATTCATATTTCATTTATATGTTCCGAATTACTTGATAATTGTTTATTTTTGTTTTAACGTGATTCCAATATGAAGCATATATATTTATATGATGGCTTGATCCGAAGGTGAAGTTGCGTGTAGTAAATCCAAACGTTAGAGAAAACCGAAGGTTAAATCAAGAATGGAAAATGCAGAGACATGGGCAGCAAAACACAAAACTGAGACAAGCAAAGCAAAACAGAAAACAGAAAACTAATAAGATGAGCAGCACAGACCACAACACAATACCAGAGTGAACACAGAGACTCGCGGAGGCTCGGCAGTTCCTGCTTCTTAAGAGACAACCACAGTCAAGTACGGTAAACGTCGGTAATAGAGAGACGAACAAATCTACGTAAAGGTGAAAGGATTCATTGACATTTAGGAAATTGATATTTAGAAACAGTCTACAAGTTGATGTTACAATGATATATGTTTTATAGCGATGGTTTCAACGTAGCCTTTGCAATCGGTAACTGACATTAAAAATAACATTAAAAATAACATTAGAATCTAAAAGAGTAGAAATGTAGGACATGATTAACTTTTACTGCTTACAATTATGTAACAGGTAACATTGTAACAAGTTGAAAGTGTCGACCGTCAAGAATGTTCGTCGAATATTATAAATTAGTGCACATGTCTCGTTCCCGGAATAAATTGTTCAGGTACGCTCATAGATGTAGTCAATAAAACAAACACCACACCACACTGTCGGAACTGTTCGGAGAATCGTAGAACGAAACACAATCGATACTCTAACATACATATATGTGACCGTTCGCCGATACTCTAACATACATATATGTGACCTCTAACATACATATATGTGACCTCTAACATACATATATGTGACCGTTCGTCGCTTTCCAAAAGCCAACTAATGTTCTATAATGAAAAAAATCATGGCATAAAATACATTCAGGTTCTTGTTAGTCACTTGAAATAAAACTATAAATCATTGTAGCATGACCTGTACGTCATTGTAGCATGACCTGTACGACATTGTAGCATGACCTGTACGACATTGTAGCATGACCTGTACGTCATTGTAGCATGACCTGTACGACATTGTAGCATGACCTGTACGACATTGTAGCATGACCTGTACGACATTGTAGCATGACCTGTACGACATTGTAGCATGACCTGTACGACATTGTAGCATGACTTGTACGACATTGTAGCATGACCTGTACGACATCATGTAAAGATTACACGGTCCTTTAAATAAGCGTTTCACATCAGGGACAAAGAATATTACCAACAATGGATTGATTTCCATGCAGTTTATGTTCGTCCCTATATTTCGTGCTCTTTATATTAGGTTTAGGTTAAGATTTATAGTGTTTAACGCCACTTTCAACAATATTTCAGTTATATCGAGGCGGTCAGTCTTTTTGGTGATGGAAACCGGAGTACCCTGTGAAACCCACCAACCTGTCGCAAGTCACTGTCAAACTTAGATGTATTTCAAGCAAGGTCCCGGTATAATAAGTATGCAGTACGGAAAGATAATTTGACCTAATTAAAACTTATATCTTCTCATATATAAAACCACATTTAATAAATATGTCTTTTTGATTTGATCTAGAGGACTTTGACATCTTCACAATTATTGTTTATTCCATTGATAGAATTGTTTTGTGCTGCATATAGCAATCTTTACACAGGGCGAGGACGATTAATGTCAAAAATGAAAATCTAAAGAATGCATAATAGACTGTTCAATTTAATTTATCACCATATATGGTCAATAAAGCTTAAATTCCATTGTACTTTTCTATACTGTGAATTTATCAAAAATATTTAATATTACAATTGATTGTTAGTTGCTTAGCAACCAATGCCAAATATGCACGCATACTTAGGGCGACAACAACTTCAATAATACATGTATATAAAAATCATAGAGAATTGAGGAAGAAATGGAATCACCAGAGCAACGACATTTTACTGCATTTGTAAAAGTGTGGCTGTATGACAAAACATTGTGGCTGGTTTGGTTGTATGACAAAGCATTGTGGCTGGTTTGGTTGTATGACAAAACATTTGTTTTTGTAATTACAATATGCCTTCTGCATTTCGAAAGCTGCACATAGTGTTTGACATGCAAGGAGCGTGACACTTTCCAAACAGGGCACACACAATGGTTCACGGGGAGGTTTTCTGGCAGCTGTCTCCATCGATAGGACACCCCCTATTCGCCACCTAGTTATGCACAACACCGCTGTGTGTGTTGTTCCCTAGGAAGCCCTCCTCGGTAGCCAGTCCAATATTGCGGCATATAATAAGTTGGGAGTTAGCCATCTCTTTGCTTTTGTTTCTTTTTGTATGACTTTTTAAATATGGTTCTACGGTTTTACACGCACCATTTGTCTATAATGTATTAAAATTGTTTAAATGTAAAACAATATGTTATTCTCCTGGGACACAACATTGTCTCTTGTTTTAGAGATGTCAGCAAAAATACTTGGCAATTTCAAACCTTTACATTTTACAAATAGTCATAACATTTGTACTTTTATTTTGAGTTATTATTGTTGAAAACAAGGGTTGAAGGTCTCATGTGATACTATTTAAAAACATGACACATACGTTGTACTTTGAAATAAAATACGTATTTAATAAACAGCTTGGTTTTACATAAATTACTCTTGTTATCGAAGTGGAAGTTGAGCGATCAGGTATATGTGTGTCAATGAATATCCAATGTTTTAACGATATATCGATTAAATTTTAGAACTGCTTTCTTTGATAGTGTGTTATTTTTTGTTTTTAATTTGATTACTCCTGGTCACTATGACAAACAATGAAAATAAAGGAAGCATAACAATATCAACACAATTAAAAACCTAGATATCAAATTTATCTTAATATGAGAATATAGTGAATGACATTTGTTTAGTCAAAGATAACATACTAAAGAGATAACATACTAAAGAGATAACATACTAAAGAGATAACATACTAAAGAGATAACATACTAAAGAGATAACATACTAAAGAGATAACATACTAAAGAGATAAACACGATGACTTTCTGGACTGTGTTGTAAAAACCTCAGTTAAATTTAAGCTTAAATTAATGTTATGTACGTTGTAAATAAATTTAAGTGCCAATTAAGTTTAATTGACACTTAAATTTAATTAAGGTTTGTGCAACCTAGTCTAAAGAGTGAGTGAGTGAGTGAGTGATTCTTGCTTAGCCCCAACTCAGCAATTTTTCAGCTATATCATGGCGAGAACAAGTTAATCTTCAATGAGATGACGATCATGCCCGCTTTGTATTAGACCAACACGCTTAGTTGGATTTTTAGAGTGGTAGTTCATTGAAACAACAGTCTGCTGGTAGACATGTCTCCCCACTCGGACACATTATCCTGATTACGAGCCAACCAGTATGTGTTCTTTCTCTTTGACGCTGTGTGCTTAGCGGAGAAGCAACAAATATCAATTTTATAGTCTTTGGTTTGACCCGATCGGGGCTCGAACCCACGATATACCGCACTCGAGGCGAGCACGCTAACAATTACACCACCGATCCGGTTTCAAGTCTAAAAGGTATATGTGAAGTGAGCAGGATATATATGTGGTCACTATCTTAAAGGTCATTTAATTAAACGGGTATGTGTTTAGTCGTGTTTTTTTATTCCTAGAAGAAAACATTTCAGGTCGAAACATTTTGTCATTCTTCTTTTTTTATGTATTCACCGTTTTGATATTTTTACCTTTTAAGCGTGGCTTTGTAAATAACATTCACTGTGCTTTTATATCACATGTTTTTAACCATCTCACAACATATTTGTTTGTTTCATTGTGAAAACTACCCTGTATTGACATATATAAACACGAATCTAAAACCTTGGCAGCTACTGTCAAATTTCAACAATCATTATTCTTTAATTTTTGTTTAGGTTTTAAGCTTATAAGGGAAGCGAAAAGTTTGAAGATACCGATGACGTAATCATCAACCGTAAATCAAAGAACGACAGACAATACAATTGTCATCGGACAGACAATACATCGGACAGACAATGATCTTTAAACGTTGGTGATGACTGAGATTGATAACATACGAATAAATAAACGGAAATAACAAACGACCGCGTCAATGACGGCCCCTGCAGATGGATGGGAAATGTGTTTTTTCTGTGGTATTATTATTACGGAATTGTCAATATTAGTAACACAATGGGTGCCATTAGTGGAGCAGGAATTGTTCACTGTTCTGAAGCACCCGAGTTCACATGCGGTATTGCATGGGGTTCGTGTTGTTCAATCATAGTTTTCGTGTGTAGTGTTTTGGAGACCATTGATTGCATTTTTGTCTTTTGTTTATTTTGGACTATGCATTGTCTGTCTTTCTTCCATTTATTGCCTCTTTTAACTTTTTACATTTCCAACCAAGTATTGTGATTGTTTCATTACTCATAGTCCGCTATGTTCAAGTGTTTCTATGCTTTGAATGTTTGGATCATTTGTCTATTAAAATGTTGTCAATATTGTGAGATGGATGTGTGTAGGAGAGAGGGAGTGTCTACTAAACATCATTTCAAATACTAGATTGAATCTTGCTTAGCTTTAAAATTGCAATATTAAGGCTATTTGCCATGACGAGACTATGTTTCGGTGACTAAATGTATTATATTTGCCTTGCATCCCCTATCAACGACTACGCTAACAATATGTTTATCATTAGAAAACATTGCTAGTATTTATTTTTAAGCTAAATAACAGTTGTATTCCTCGGACACAATGCGTGCCTTTACCTCTTGTTCCCCAGACAGAGTTTGTATTTGATAGTCTAAATCAAATTGAAGACAGAAGTTTCCCATCCTTAGGCCAAATTGTGTATTTATGTGGTTTAGCACAACCTGGGGAAGCCCCCTTGAAGGATGTTGTACCTCCACCCCCCCCCCCCCCCCTTTCTTCACCCCAGAGTTTCCACTGATATGGGACTATCTATGAGTGTCCTTAGTTGTTTCTGTTTGGTTTCTTTACACACAGCTTAAAAATGATTGGCTGTATATTTGTTAAAATACTAAGTATACGACACTGCGTAGTGTTAAAATACTAAGTATACGACACTGCGTAGTGTTAAAAGACTAAGTATACGACACTGCGTAGTGTTAAAAGACTAAGTATACGACACTGCGTAGTGTTAAAAGACTAAGTATACGACACTGCGTAGTGTTAAAAGACTAAGTATACGACACTGCGTAGTGTTAAAAGACTAAGTATACGACACTGCGTAGTGTTAAAAGACTAAGTATACGACACTGCGTAGTGTTAAAAGACTAAGTATACGACACTGCGTAGTGTTAAAAGACTAAGTATACGACACTGCGTAGTGTTAAAAGACTAAGTATACGACACTGCGTAGTGTTAAAAGACTAAGTATACGACACTGCGTAGTGTTAAAAGACTAAGTATACGACACTGCGTAGTGTTAAAAGACTAAGTATACGACACTGCGTAGTGTTAAAAGACTAAGTATACGACACTGCGTAGTGTTAAAAGACTAAGTATACGACACTGCGTAGTGTTAAAAGACTAAGTATACGACACTGCGTAGTGTTAAAAGACTAAGTATACGACACTGCGTAGTGTTAAAAGACTAAGTATACGACACTGCGTAGTGTTAAAAGACTAAGTATACGACACTGCGTAGTGTTAAAAGACTAAGTATACGACACTGCGTAGTGTTAAAAGACTAAGTATACGACACTGCGTAGTGTTAAAAGACTAAGTATACGACACTGCGTAGTGTTAAAAGACTAAGTATACGACACTGCGTAGTGTTAAAAGACTAAGTATACGACACTGCGTAGTGTTAAAAGACTAAGTATACGACACTGCGTAGTGTTAAAAGACTGAGTATACGACACTGCGTAGTGTTAAAAGACTGAGTATACGACACTGCGTAGTGTTAAAAGACTAAGTATACGACACTGCGTAGTGTTAAAAGACTAAGTATACGACACTGCGTAGTGTTAAAAGACTAAGTATACGACACTGCGTAGTGTTAAAAGACTAAGTATACGACACTGCGTAGTGTTAAAAGACTAAGTATACGACACTGCGTAGTGTTAAAATACTAAGTATACGACACTGCGTAGTGTTAAAATACTAAGTATACGACACTGCGTAGTGTTAAAAGACTAAGTATACGACACTGCGTAGTGTTAAAAGACTAAGTATACGACACTGCGTAGTGTTAAAAGACTAAGTATACGACACTGCGTAGTGTTAAAAGACTAAGTATACGACACTGCGTAGTGTTAAAAGACTAAGTATACGACACTGCGTAGTGTTAAAATACTAAGTATACGACACTGCGTAGTGTTATAATACTAAGTATACGACACTGCGTAGTGTTAAAAGACTAAGTATACGACACAGCGTAGTGTTAAAATACTAAGTATACGACACTGCGTAGTGTTAAAATACTAAGTATACGACACTGCGTAGTGTTAAAATACTAAGTATACGACACTGCGTAGTGCTAAAATACTAAGTATACGACACTGCGTAGTGCTAAAATACTAAGTATACGACACTGCGTAGTGTTAAAATACTAAGTATACGACACTGCGTAGTGTTAAAATACTAAGTATACGACACTGCGTAGTGTTAAAATACTAAGTATACGACACTGCGTAGTGTTAAAATACTAAGTATACGACACTGCGTAGTGTTATAATACTAAGTATACGACACTGCGTAGTGTTAAAATACTAAGTATACGACACTGCGTAGTGTTAAAATACTAAGTATACGACACTGCGTAGTGTTAAAATACTAAGTATACGACACTGCGTAGTGTTAAAATACTAAGTATACGACACTGCGTAGTGTTAAAATACTAAGTATACGACACTGCGTAGTGTTACAATACTAAGTATACGACACTGCGTAGTGTTACAATACTAAGTATACGACACTGCGTAGTGTTACAATACTAAGTATACGACACTGCGTAGTGTTAAAATATTAAGTATACGACACTGCGTAGTGTTAAAATACTAAGTATACGACACTGCGTAGTGTTAAAATACTAAGTATACGACACTGCGTAGTGTTACAATACTAAGTATACGACACTGCGTAGTGTTACAATACTAAGTATACGACACTGCGTAGTGTTAAAATACTAAGTATACGACACTGCGTAGTGTTAAAATACTAAGTATACGACACTGCGTAGTGTTAAAATACTAAGTATACGACACTGCGTACTTTGGGAACAACAAGAACCTGCGACAAACATAATTTTAAACATTTTTAAATGATGATTATATATGGTCTAAGTATATTGCTTCACTGTCCATATATACATTGTGATTCTATTGACTAAAGAAGTTTTAATTTGATTCCACAATGGGAACGGTTACCAGATTTCAATCAACAGATCTGCCAAGTGCATCCGCAGATGGTGGATAGATGGTGTCTTCTCGATGGGAGGTTGTCGGATAGTGATACGGAAAGCCTGCCATTGGACCATAGTGGGTAACGTATGCATGTCTTCTGAGCACCACTCTCCTTGTCAGGCTACAAGACTGAATTCTTAGGTCACTACACAGGCTACAAGACTGAATTCTTAGGTCACTACACAGGCTACAAGGCTGAATTTTTAGGTCACTACACAGGCTACAAGGCTGAATTTTTAGGTCACTACACAGGCTACAAGGCTGAATTCTTAGGTCACTACACAGGCTACAAGGCTGAATTCTTAGGTCACTACACAGGCTACAAGGCTGAATTCTTAGGTCACTACACAGGCTACAAGGCTGAATTCTTAGGTCACTACACAGGCTACAAGGCTGAATTCTTAGGTCACTACACACTTTTCCATACTTTTCCAGTCACACATCTTTACCCAGATGATCCCATTCCTCTCTCATGTTTGTCTTTTGTTTTCTTCCTCTCGGATATTCCAGCATTAATTACCACTGAACATTAAGCAACCAACGATTAATCTATCAATCAAATCTATACAGTATGATAACAGAAGATATAATCTATAATTTTAGGAATGTATGGCTCGAAATTATACAGGTATTTGTAATAAAATGAAAAACACTGTAGAAACAATTCCAAATTCAAATACAAGATCTCTCATTTTCCTGACTTGGTACAGGCACTTCAGTAAAAATTAATGTGGTTAAAGTAGTTTTATTGGCCAATCCTCCTCTCTTAATGTAATTGATTTTAATTATTGTGATATTTAATTATTGTCCCGGATGCAAATGTCAAAATGTCCTAATATTATGAATGAAAATAAGTTGATCCACCACAAACAATATGAAATGTCATTGTTACATCTCCAACTTATATTTTGTACTCCATATTTGATTCTTAGCATAAGATCAGATGTGGGTGAATGTAATAAATATCAGTCGAACACATTTAATTAATTAATTAATTAATTAATTAATTAATTAATTAATTAATTAATTAATTAGAACAAATTTTGTTCATGTCTTCTAAAGTCAATCTTCCCCAGGCATTATATATAACCTTTGCCGATTTTGGCTTTCCTGTTTGGCCCAATTGGTTTAATTGACTCCCAAAAGACTTTTTAAAAAAATTAGCTTTCCAAAATTTTGGCTGATCGTACACGATCAAGGTTTTTTCAGAAACGTGTCGTGTGCACTAAATTAAATATCTACGTTTTTTATTCGTTATCAAATTGCAAATGAACTCTGAAATACACAGGTGAGGAGTGATAATTTATAATACAAGTGAGGAGTGATAATTTATAATACAAGTGAGGAGTGATAATTTATAATACAAGTGAGGAGTGATAATTTATAATACAAGTGAGGAGTGATAATTTATAATACAAATGAGGAGTGATAATTTATAATACAAGTGAGGAGTGATAATTTATAATACAAATGAGGAGTGATAATTTATAATACAAGTGAGGAGTGATAATTTATAATACAAGTGAGGAGTGATAATTTATAATACAAGTGAGGAGTGATAATTTATAATACAGGTGAGGAGTGATAATTTATAATACAAGTGAGGAGTGATAATTTATAATACAAGTGAGGAGTGATAATTTATAATACAAGTGAGGAGTGATCATTTATAATACAAGTGAGGAGTGATAATTTATAATACAAGTGAGGAGTGATAATTTATAATACAAGTGAGGAGTGATAATTTATAATACAAGTGAGGAGTGATAATTTATAATACAAGTGAGCAGTGATAATTTATAATACAAGTGAGGAGTGATCATTTATAATACTAGTGAGGAGTGATAATTTATAATACAAGTGAGGAGTGATAATTTATAATACATGTGAGGAGTGATAGTTTATAATACAAGTGAGGAGTGATAATTTATAATACAAGTGAGGAGTGATAATTTATAATACAAATGAGGAGTGATAATTTATAATACAAGTGAGGAGTGATAATTTATAATACAAATGAGGAGTGATAATTTATAATACAAATGAGGAGTGATAATTTATAATACAAGTGAGGAGTGATAATTTATAATACAAATGAGGAGTGATAATTTATAATACAAGTGAGGAGTGATAATTTATAATACAAGTGAGGAGTGATAATTTATAATACAAGTGAAGAGTGATAAGCTATAATACAAGTGAGGAGTGATAATTTACAATACAAGTGAGCAGTGATCATTTATAATATCTGCATCCCACCGGAGGGATAAGTGATGGCATATTGTTTTTCTCCGATTATTATTATTATTATTATTATTTCGCCAGTTTTTGATTTTCCTTTGTGAATAATGTACTATTCATATCGTAATAAATCTTGGTAAAATGTGTCGTGTTATAGTAACTAGGTGAGTATGAGTCAATCATGTTTACATTATAAGAGTCTAGGGGCCATCTTGGTCGTCATTGTATGGTAGTTGGATTTATAACTAACAATGCAATCAATGCCTAGCACCTCTAAAGTTGTTTGTTCGAATCCCGGGCATGGCGAGGTGTACTAATATAGCATCATGTGTAACGTTTTTCAGTGACTTGCGACAGGTCGATGTTATTCTCCTGGTACTTCAGTTTCCTCCACCAATAAAACTGACCTTAACGATATAACTGAAATATTGTTTTAAATGGCGTTAAAATACCATAACCATAGCCCCAACTCTATAGGACATCGCTACAATCCTCGTGCACCTTCCTCTCTGTTGCTCATTTTCTTACTTTGCAAGGAACAAATCATTGTCCAAACAATGGGCACGTGTTCATGTCCTAAGGCTCGTTCTGCACAATCTGCATGTATATTACCTTTTTGTACCCAACATAAAGACACTATGTCCTCTCCTCAAAACACAGGCTTGTCTTTGGTAGGGGTGTACCCAACATAAAGACACTATGTCCTCTCCTCAAAACACAGGCTTGTCTTTGTACGTGGTGTACCCAACATAAAGACACTATGTCCTCTCCTCAAAACACAGGCTTGTCTTTGTACGTGGTGTACCCAACATAAAGACACTATGTCCTCTCCTCAAAACACAGGCTTGTCTTTGGTAGGGGTTAATTCCACTATATACCAGATTTGTAAATAGCACCCATATCTGTTCAATCTAAACAACCACGTTCCTGTACTTATATCGCACGTAGACATTATTCACATGACCGCATTATTCCAGTAAGAGGGTTTTGGTCCATAAAACTGGTTTAATACTGTAAATAAACGTTAGAGAATACCGAAGGAGCAATCCAGAGAAACCGACAACTCAAGACAAACAAGACGAAGAAAAACACAACATTATAAGTGTTGGACACCACTATGCGCAAACAAGCACATATAAAGTAAATAAGAGATGTGCTCTCATACAAACATCTGGAGTTAAAGACGAACCGGAAATCGTTTCTATGCGGACATCACAACACAGAACACAGAACGTAAAGACACAAGAAAATAAGTGGTCATGTATATATTTGCTCATGTCTTATTTACGTTATTTGTGCTTGTCTGCGTACAGTTGTGTCTAACACATATTGTGTTGTGTTTTTGCTTTGTTTTCCTTCGTCTTGTGTACCCTATACATATATATATATATATACAGACGCTGATGAAGCTTGTCGGTCAAGCGAAATATCCGCCCATTTGATTATAATTATAGTCTTTTTGTAGACTTATAGTTATTTTTGTTATATTTTAGCATCTTTTTTTTATTCATTATTTTTGTTTGTTTGCACAGAATCGCTAATACTTGTTTCCGATCCAACATCCCGTAGGTTCATACGTTGGCTACTTTTTCAGACGTTTATTATCCTTAAATCAAACATAAACAGGATACATCTATATTTGTTTTTCCGCGGGAAAAATCACATCATTCAAAATATTCAAAATTCGCTTCCCCAAAACATAGTTCATAAGTAGTTTGCAACTATACCATTCATTTTTACAGGTTTATATAAATGTTAAGATTGTTGAATTTTTCCTCTAATGGTGATATTCATTTTGTTTTATTACAAACATCAAAGTCGGCAATAGGATTCACCAATTTTCATTAAAGGTTTTGTTTACCAATGATGTTCAGGTTTAGAAAACACAAAGGTCACGACCTCGCTTATGACGTAAACATTATGACGTCTCAGCAGAGGTTATCAAAAATTGTGTCAAGTACATTTTTGTAGGACAATGTTAGTTGATATTGCTGACACGATAGTTCTTAATTTGATATATGCTTAAAAAAATAAAATGTTAACTAGCTAATGGTGTTGATGAATTTTATTTACTTTTGTCATCTTCACAGGAATTATCGTTTAAATGTTGGGAGAATTTGGTGATATCTCCTTCTTTGAATTTTGAAACGAGTTTTGCTTATGGAGTCAGCAGGTAGATATAGCGGGAGGGAAGGATGATAAATATATATATATATTTGCTTATGGAGTCAGCAGGTAGATATAGCGGGAAGGAAGGATGATAAATATATATATATATATATATGTTGTCAGTTTCTCTGGATTGTTCATTTTTAATTACCCTATCGATATATCTCTGTTTCGAATGGACTGACGGTATGATATTTTACTACATGCATCGTATGTTTACAGCATCAAAACAGACAAAGCAAACTGCTAAATATACCAGTCCTAGTTATAATATATAGGCTCCATCTAAATAGACCAGTCCTAGCTATAATATATAGGCTCCATCTAAATAGACCAGTCCTAGTTATAATATATAGGCTCCATCTAAATAGACCAGTCCTAGCTATAATATATAGGCTCCATCTAAATAGATCAGTTCTAGTTATAATATATAGGCTCCATCTAAATAGATCAGTCCTAGTTATAATATATAGGCTCCATCTAAATAGACCAGTCCTAGTTATAATATATAGGCTCCATCTAAATAGACCAGTCCTAGTTATAATATATAGGCTCCATCTAAATAGATCAGTCCTAGTTATAATATATAGGCTCCATCTAAATAGATCAGTCCTAGTTATAATATATAGGCTCCATCTAAATAGACCAGTCCTAGTTATAATATATAGGCTCCATCTAAATAGATCAGTCCTAGTTATAATATATAGGCTCCATCTAAATAGACCAGTCCTAGTTATAATATATAGGCTCCATCTAAATAGACCAGTCCTAGCTATAATATATAGGCTCCATCTAAATAGATCAGTCCTAGTTGTAATATATAGGCTCCATCTAAATAGACCAGTCCTAGCAATAATATATAGGCTCCATCTAAATAGATCAGTCCTAGTTATAATATATAGGCTCCATCTAAATAGACCAGTCCTAGCTATAATATATAGGCTCCATCTAAATAGACCAGT
Source organism: Bathymodiolus septemdierum (assembly GCA_963383655.1). Lineage (NCBI taxonomy): Eukaryota > Metazoa > Mollusca > Bivalvia > Mytilida > Modiolidae > Bathymodiolus > Bathymodiolus septemdierum. The sequence continues at coordinate 4,588,165 of OY726527.1, forward strand.
CCTAGTTATAATATATAGGCTCCATCTAAATAGACCAGTCCTAGTTATAATATATAGGCTCCATCTAAATAGATCAGTCCTAGTTATAATATATAGGCTCCATCTAAATAGATCAGTCCTAGTTATAATATATAGGCTCCATCTAAATAGACCAGTCCTAGTTATAATATATAGGCTCCATCTAAATAGATCAGTCCTAGTTATAATATATAGGCTCCATCTAAATAGACCAGTCCTAGTTATAATATATAGGCTCCATCTAAATAGACCAGTCCTAGTTATAATATATAGGCTCCATCTAAATAGATCAGTCCTAGTTATAATATATAGGCTCCATCTAAATAGACCAGTCCTAGCTATAATATATAGGCTCCATCTAAATAGACCAGTCCTAGTTATAATATATAGGCTCCATCTAAATAGATCAGTCCTAGTTATAATATATAGGCTCCATCTAAATAGATCAGTCCTAGTTATAATATATAGGCTCCATCTAAATAGATCAGTCCTAGTTATAATATATAGGCTCCATCTAAATAGACCAGTCCTAGTTATAATATATAGGCTCCATCTAAATAGACCAGTCCTAGTTATAATATATAGGCTCCATCTAAATAGACCAGTCCTAGTTATAATATATAGGCTCCATCTAAATAGATCAGTCCTAGTTATAATATATAGGCTCCATCTAAATAGACCAGTCCTAGTTATAATATATAGGCTCCATCTAAATAGACCAGTCCTAGTTATAATATATAGGCTCCATCTAAATAGACCAGTCCTAGTTATAATATATAGGCTCCATCTAAATAGACCTGTCCTAGTTATAATATATAGGCTCCATCTAAATAGACTAGTCCTAGTTATAATATATAGGCTCCATCTTAATAGACCAGTCCTAGTTATAATATATAGGCTCCATCTAAATAGACCAGTCCTAGTTATAATATATAGGCTCCATCTAAATAGACCAGTCCTAGTTATAATATATAGGCTCCATCTAAATAGACCTGTCCTAGTTATAATATATAGGCTCCATCTAAATAGATCAGTCCTAGTTATAATATATAGGCTCCATCTAAATAGATCAGTCCTAGTTATAATATATAGGCTCCATCTAAATAGACCAGTCCTAGTTATAATATATAGGCTCCATCTAAATAGATCAGTCCTAGTTATAATATATAGGCTCCATCTAAATAGACCAGTCCTAGTTATAATATATAGGCTCCATCTAAATAGACCAGTCCTAGCTATAATATATAGGCTCCATCTAAATAGATCAGTCCTAGTTGTAATATATAGGCTCCATCTAAATAGACCAGTCCTAGCAATAATATATAGGCTCCATCTAAATAGATCAGTCCTAGTTATAATATATAGGCTCCATCTAAATAGACCAGTCCTAGCTATAATATATAGGCTCCATCTAAATAGACCAGTCCTAGTTATAATATATAGGCTCCATCTAAATAGACCAGTCCTAGTTATAATATATAGGCTCCATCTAAATAGATCAGTCCTAGTTATAATATATAGGCTCCATCTAAATAGATCAGTCCTAGTTATAATATATAGGCTCCATCTAAATAGACCAGTCCTAGTTATAATATATAGGCTCCATCTAAATAGATCAGTCCTAGTTATAATATATAGGCTCCATCTAAATAGACCAGTCCTAGTTATAATATATAGGCTCCATCTAAATAGACCAGTCCTAGTTATAATATATAGGCTCCATCTAAATAGATCAGTCCTAGTTATAATATATAGGCTCCATCTAAATAGACCAGTCCTAGCTATAATATATAGGCTCCATCTAAATAGACCAGTCCTAGTTATAATATATAGGCTCCATCTAAATAGATCAGTCCTAGTTATAATATATAGGCTCCATCTAAATAGATCAGTCCTAGTTATAATATATAGGCTCCATCTAAATAGATCAGTCCTAGTTATAATATATAGGCTCCATCTAAATAGACCAGTCCTAGTTATAATATATAGGCTCCATCTAAATAGACCAGTCCTAGTTATAATATATAGGCTCCATCTAAATAGACCAGTCCTAGTTATAATATATAGGCTCCATCTAAATAGATCAGTCCTAGTTATAATATATAGGCTCCATCTAAATAGACCAGTCCTAGTTATAATATATAGGCTCCATCTAAATAGACCAGTCCTAGTTATAATATATAGGCTCCATCTAAATAGACCAGTCCTAGTTATAATATATAGGCTCCATCTAAATAGATCAGTCCTAGTTATAATATATAGGCTCCATCTAAATAGACCAGTCCTAGTTATAATATATAGGCTCCATCTAAATAGACTAGTCCTAGTTATAATATATAGGCTCCATCTTAATAGACCAGTCCTAGTTATAATATATAGGCTCCATCTAAATAGACCAGTCCTAGTTATAATATATAGGCTCCATCTAAATAGACCAGTCCTAGTTATAATATATAGGCTCCATTTAAATAGACCAGTCCTAGTTATAATATATAGGCTCCATCTAAATAGACCAGTCCTAGTTATAATATATAGGCTCCATCTAAATAGACCAGTCCTAGTTATAATATATAGGCTCCATGAGGCTTTAGTTGTTTATTATATTTGTTTTCTTCATGTCTTCATTTACTATAAAAGTTTACCATTAAATTATGTAATTAAATATTATATAATGTTCAATTGTGTAATTAAATATTATATAATGTTCAATTGTGTAATTAAATATTATATAATGTTCAATTGTGTAATCAAATATTATATATTATTACATAAGGCTCTATTTTACTGTTTTTCTTATGGCCAGAAGCAATACACGTGACATTCCATTTTCTAACATATTGATTAGCAAAAAGCAATTTCTGTGCAATAAATAATCATATTGCACTCTCGTGCAAAATCAATGAATGAAATTACGTGGCACGAGAGTGCAATATGGTTTTTTATTGCACAAAATTGCTTTTTGCTAATCAATATGTCATAAAAATTCATAGAATTTCAAAATTTTCAAAAAATTTCTAAATTATAAAATTTAAATCAAAAAATTTAAAGGGCATTTCTTTTTTAAATTTGAAAATTTCAAAAATTTCTTAAAATTTAAATTTTTTTTTAATTCAAATTTTCATAAAATTTCTAAACTTTCAAAAATTTCATAAGATTTCAACAAAATTCAAAATGATAAAATTTTCAAAAAGTTTCAAAATTTCAAAGTTTTCATAAAATTTCAAAATTAAAGTAAAATAGAGCCGTATGTAATAAAATAATTACTACACTTGAACTTGATCAATATGAGGTTTTATGGAGCAGAGAACAACAATATTGAACTCGGCTTTGCCTCGTTCAATATTGTTGTACTCTGCTCCATAAAACCTCATATTTATCTTGTTCAAGTGCAGTAATTGTATAATGTTCAATTGTGTAATTAAATATTATATAATGTTCAATTGTGTAATTAAATATTATATAATGTTCAATTGTGTAATTTGAAATATATTTAATGGGAGAAGACTGTCTTATCCTTTTGTCTTTTTGAACAATAAAATATGTTTCAAGTAGGCAAATCAATATGTCAGAGTTAAACCACCAGTTCATTCTGGTTCTGTTATTGTACGCCTAGTCATAAGGGCGAGTTCAATATATTTGTGTGTGCTTCATTGTTTATAATGTTAATATCATCCATCAACAGAAACTTCAAGATCCCAGTCCTACATCCCATGCCAACACTCCACTCTGCAAAATTATAATGTTGTTTATTCCCCATATCTTTTTGAAAGCGGAACAATCATGTGACCATAACAATGGTGACCTATCTATTTTTTAATGTGCCCTCATTATTATATTTAATGTGCCCTAATTATGATATTTTGATGAGTTTCGTATTGTAGTGACATTTTTGTTCCATAAAACACACTTAATAAACAAATTTCGTACAAAGTACATTTTAATGATTTAAGAGAACATGAGCCTCGGTCTGAATGGTTGTGATGATACAGGACAGGTTATGTGTTTTATCAGCTTAAATGGAAATAAATCACAACACATTTGCAAATAAAATGTTCTTTCACGTCACACGTCAGGGCGCAGTATGCAAGGGACTCTCGATCATACATATTACGTTTCTCCCATCCATCTAAGCATCAGAGAAAAAACAAACCTACCATTTTGTCTACTTGTAATTTATGCATGAAATTTAAGGTTGTTAAAGGTTGTTAAAGGTTGCTAAATATCTTAATTTATTAAAACTAATGTAAATCCGCAGACATTGGTAATTTTAGAAGAGGAGTTAGACATTGGTAATCTTAGAAGAGGAGTTAGACATTGGTAATCTTAGAAGAGGAGTTAGACATTGGTAATCTTAGAAGAGGAGTTAGACATTGGTAATCTTAGAAGAGGAGTTAGACATTGGTAATCTTAGAAGAGGAGTTAGACATTGGTAATCTTAGAAGAGGAGTCAGACATTGGTAATCTTAGAAGAGGAGTCAGACATTGGTAATCTTAGAAGAGGAGTTAGACATTGGTAATCTTAGAAGAGGAGTTAGACATTGGTAATCTTAGAAGAGGAGTTAGACATTGGTAATCTTAGAAGAGGAGTTAGACATTGGTAATCTTAGAAGAGGAGTTAGACATTGGTAATCTTAGAAGAGGAGTTAGACATTGGTAATCTTAGAAGAGGAGTTAGACATTGGTAATCTTAGAAGAGGAGTTAGACATTGGTAATCTTAGAAGAGGAGTTAGACATTGGTAATCTTAGAAGAGGAGTTAGACATTGGTAATCTTAGAAGAGGAGTCAGATATTGGTAATCTTAGAAGAGGAGTCAGACATTGGTAATCTTAGAAGAGGAGTCAGACATTGGTAATCTTAGAAGAGGAGTTAGACATTGGTAATCTTAGAAGAGGAGTTAGACATTGGTAATCTTAGAAGAGGAGTTAGACATTGGTAATCTTAGAAGAGGAGTTAGACATTGGTAATCTTAGAAGAGGAGTCAGACATTGGTAATCTTAGAAGAGAAGTTAGACATTGGTAATCTTAGAAGAGGAGTTAGACATTGGTAATCTTAGAAGAGGAGTTAGACATTGGTAATCTTAGAAGAGAAGTTAGACATTGGTAATCTTAGAAGAGGAGTTAGACATTGGTAATCTTAGAAGAGGAGTTAGACATTGGTAATCTTATAAGAGGAGTCAGACATTGGTAATCTTAGAAGAGGAGTTAGACATTGGTAATCTTAGAAGAGGAGTTAGACATTGGTAATCTTAGAAGAGGAGTTAGACATTGGTAATCTTAGAAGAGGAGTTAGACATTGGTAATCTTAGAAGAGGAGTTAGACATTGGTAATCTTAGAAGAGGAGTTTGTTATCCTGTTTATATCCTTTGGTGTACTACTGGTAAGTTTGTTATCCTGTTTATATCCTTTGGTGTACTACTGGTAAGTTTGTTATCCTGTTTATATCCTTTGGTGTACTACTGGTATCACCCAAACATTTTTTAAATTAAGTGGTTGTCCAATCGTTTGAGTAGCAACGTACATGTATTTTATGCTTGAAATCTACAGTTTCTAAAATCCTAATTTATTCGTTTCGTCTTTACCTACAGTTGTTTGTAAGAGTGGTCATGTCTTATTTTCGTTTTATGTGCTTTTTTGTTCATAGTGGTGGCCTACACATATTGTGCTGTGTGTTTGTTTTGTTTGTATTCTTCTTGTTTACCCAATGTTGCCAGTTTCTCTGGATTGTCCATTCTTGATCATCCCTTCGGTTTTCTCTAAAGTTTACTTAATAAGACTAAGATCAATCTTCCTGAGACATTGATAATCTTAGAAGCGGGTATTTACTATCCTGATTAGGCCCTTTGGTCACCCAAAAGTTTTTAAATTAAGAAAAAATTGTAGATACTCAAAAGTTAACCAGAAGCCATATGTCAAACGACAGACAATGAAATAGTCAAAATAGACAAAAGGGCAAATAATGATCTACAAAACATTCCAGAGAAAACTAAATATTAAGTGGCCGACCAATCCTTTAAGTATCAGCGTACCTGATGAAAGTTATTCTAGGAACGTGTCGTGTGTATTACATTACATATTTATGCTTTCATTGTACTACTTATGTTTAACAATGTCATAGTTTGATTGTCTAATTGACTGCATCACGTCAACTGAAGAGTTATTTACTATTCTAATATGACGTCCTTCAAACGCTTTGAGTCCAAACTCGTGGTAAAAATAATATTAATATATGACCGATTACGTCATAGAAAGACGTGGTCTGTGCTTAATAAGCGGCTGTTCCATGACACTCTCCTGTAAAAGGTACACAATGATAAGTATGCAATACACAAAATAAACATTCGTGTATTGGAAATCGGCTCAGGCGATATAGAAAACAGACAGGAAATATAAACCCACATCCTTTGCGAAGATCCTGAATAACATACAGTATTCTTGCATATCCCTGGGACTAAAAATCACACAAATTAAAATTCCGCGAGATGTTGTTGACAATTTTGGCACGTAAACAACATGACGTCATATGAAGACTTCCAACTTAGAACATAAAGATCCTGACGTTTCTTGGCTTCGTGTACGCCTTCTTGTCGAAGTGGAATTTGTAGTATTTTCCGTTTCTTTTGAATTGATGTTCATGAATGACAACATTTAGCAATCTCAAAACATATTTGTCATCGGCATGAAACACCTTTTCAGTTGTCATTTCAAACATCTTTGGAAAAAAACGGAATAGTATTGTAACATTTCAGTCGGGTCATTTAACGGAACAGCCAAACACAATGGATGACCTAGGCTGCTTCGATTTGAAAATGTTCCGTAATTGTCCTATTAGAATCGAAATAATTACCGGTAGCCATATATTTATATTGTTTTTACCACGGGTTGTCACTTTATGCCTTCATTTTACCCCTTGCTACCGCTCGTGGTAAAATATTCGGCATAAAGTGTCAACCCGTGGTAAAAACAATATAGATATATGGCTACCGGTAATTATTTCTTAAGTATTCATGACGGAAGAGGTTTACAGACAGTAAATCATGCAGCAGGTAAACCCCCCACGAGAACCTCGGTGTGTAACTTTTCTGACAGAGGAGTCCAGAACCAATGATATAGACAACTTACCTTTAGGGAACCAACATTTAACTTTTATGGGGAGAACCCAGCAAGCAAAGTAACGTTTATATAACGTTGAAATAACGTTAACTTTATGTTGTACTTACGTTATAAATTAACGTTGTATTGACGTCATTTGTGGACTCCGATCAACGTTGTTATAGCGTTTAAAATAACCTTATTTAGTAACGTAAAATTAACGTTACAAAAATAACGTTACTCTATAACATTACAGTAACGTTTTCAATTTTACGTTACTTAGTAACATAAGATGTACTTTTTTCAACGTAAACCAGTAACGTTGCAGTAACATTATTGACTTAATGTTACTTAATAAGGTACGAGTAACGTTTGAATGTTGCCTAGTAAAGTTACTCAAAAATTATTTTAATGATGTTTATTTTAACCTTAGTCTGAGAGGTTACTTGAATGCTTAAATCAATGATGCATGCAAAAGTTCACAAAATTCCAACAGATCCCCCATTTATGGACACAGGTGGCTCCATGAGTTAGGTCGTTGGATCTAACAACTCATACAAGCCTATCACCAATACGGCGTGGGTTCGCGCCCGGCTTTGTAAATTATAAAAAAGGGTGCACTCGACTCGCAGCCGCAAGTGATAAAGTTTACCAGTTGCTTGCCCATGGTCGGTGGTTCTCTCCGGCTTCCTCCACCACTAAAACTGGTCGCCATGATATAGCTGAAATATTGTTGAAAGTGGCATTAAAAAAACAAAAATCAAAACCCATTTATGGACATCTTACATTGCGACATTTCAGACTTTACAAAGTTCACTCATATTTGTTGACTGTTTTAAACACAGGTTTCCTACAAAGTGACCAGATTCAACGGTATAAATACAAAATTAAAGTTTTGAAGACTGCTGCATCATAAAAATCAATCAATCTTTATTTGTATACATTTATCATAAAATGTTCTCAGTTATTTAATGTATCATAATGATTAAATCAATAAATAATGTCTGACAGAATGTTAAGATCTGTTTCGTATTAAAAGTCTATCGTCTCCTCTGCCACCACCGCCTATCCTTTCTGGCACAAACTTCAAGAAATTGGCAGCACATTTGGTAATTTTTGCCTCATCTGTGTTATGACATGTCAGAAGAACTTCTGACAATAAAAATAAAGATTTCTATTACTATTTCTGATATATACCTGAACACACAAGTTAATGAGTTTATTGAAGTTTAATACACATGATTTGGTTTAAGTAAATGGTTTCTGTTGCACTCAAATAATCACAAGTTGAAATGTTAGTCTTTATATCTGAAACATATCCGAGGTCACATAATATCCAACTTGTTCTCATTTCTTTAATGTGTGTGTCAACAAAATTGAAATGACTAGGTACACAAGACTGCTGCTACTGTAGTTACCTTAGTCCTTAAACTGTATATTGTTTATTTGGATTTCTTCGCATGTATATTTGCAGTTAACTTTTTAGGAGAAAATAAAGCACCATGTAAATTTCACTGCTACTGTTTAAAATTCACTACAAATACCCCCTCCCCTCCTAAAAAATGTATTAATAATTTTAATATTTGCATAGTGTCCAATAACACAATCAATTATTATATTATCAAATTAAATGCTAACTTTTTATAAAATATACTTATTAAAGAATTTACTTGAAGAACATTACAATCAAATGAAAAGAATAAAACTTTGTAAATACTATTTAAGTAAACTCTTGAAAATCATAAACAAAATTACAATCTTAATAATAATCACTAACCTTTGATTAGTTTAAATAAGCATGACTTTGCAAAAGGGAATTTATCCTTCTTGCCCTTCTGTTCATCCCGGCCATCAGTCCATTACTCATACATCTGAAGAAAGAAAATCAAATACACAATGTATTATCAAAACCATTCCATGGAATTATACTGCGTTAAAATTGGATTGGTATATTACTGACTGCAAACAGAAAATGGACAGGATTTAACTAATAGCTATAATGATTACTGTAACTCCCATTCCTTTGGAATGATATTGCAAATATGTATTATTCTGCACCTTTAGCAAACTTGACTAGGAGAAAATACAAGCAAAATTGTCTTTGTGCAGACTACTGTTTGTCACACTTTCTTTTCTTAGATACTGAAATTTGATTTGGACCTAGTATAATTTCTGTTCTCAAATAAAAATCTTATTTTGACTATTTAAAAGTTTTCTATGTACAATGTATTAAGTGAGTGATGTTAAACACAGCAAGTTATAATTCTTGTTAAGCAATCAACATATCTTGATATGGCCTTTTTAAGAATTTTAATATAATGAAATATATAAATGTTCTTTAATTTTAGTACATTGTATTCAATAAATAACAAATTACAGGTAAAAGTATTGTAGAAATAAACAAACACATTCAGTTGTTTACACAAAACATGTTTCACATAATCAGTGTGAACACGGCAATGTGTTGATGTGGATTAATTCATTCCTTTGTCATTGTGGGAGATGTGACCAGTAAATCTATGATTATCAATAAAATCAGGAAAAAAAAACCACAGGAAAAAGAAACAAATTTAAATATTTTGTAATCATCACACAAAGTTATGTGATAGTGTACTAGATTTTAAGCCTTTACATGGTGTTAATATACACACTTTACGATCAATTGAGTCATGAAGCAAAGAAGTTTGACATTAAATAACAACAACAATTTTGCTAATTTCTTAGAGGTCTGTATAATTTCCAGTTTGTACTTTTCATATATTATGGTCAACTTTGGAATTGTATCTTATAAAGCCATCTTTTTTCTCCAACTTCGGTATTTGTTGTACATTTCGTAACTTATTCTAACGCTCTATAACTGTTGAAAAAGTGGCTCAACAATCAGGCAACTCCTTAATTAAACCATTTTTTTATGGCAATTGTTGACCCATACATACTGAAGTGAGTCAGTCGGTTAGCAAATTTACACATATGTTTTACTAGCAAAAAATATATTAAAAAGAAAAAAAGGTGAACATGCGACACAGATGCCCCACTCTTGCTTAAATCAAAGTTGACAGAACTTTTGTGATTCTTAACACAGCCAAATTTCAAAACATTTAACCAAGTCCAAGGCAAACTCAGGTTATTGAAGGTAAACCAAAACATGATGGAGGGAAAGACAGACGGACAAGGGTAAAACATAATGCAAAATTGGTCAACTAGAATAAGTAAATGCACACAAACCAATGTGTCCACAGATGAACGACAACGAATAACTACCCCAATATAGGGTGTCCCTATCGTGAGTCACATTAACAGACAGTAAGTAGGAAGTCACAAACCTATATATATACACTTTATTTATTTAAATCTATCCTCGTCTGACAATAAGTCGGTCAGTCATTGGATAATGTTTGATTATTTTTTTCATGTTTGAAAAGTAAACATTTTTTTCTTTTTAATTATGTTCCTCATCTATTCTTGCTCACATGTGTAAAGTTCCATGGAAAAAAGATCGATAATAATTACATACTGACCCATATTTGTTTACCCTCCCTTTTCCAAATGGCGTCGTATGACGTCACATAAAGTCGGTCAAAGTTCAATAAAGCACAGGATTTTGTCATAGGCCAACCAAACTTAAAAAGTAAACCAGATTAAGAAAGTACAGTATTTTAGCTTTTTCAGTGTAATTGATTTGTCTGAAAAATTTCAAAAGATGTTTTTTTTAAATAGTTTGAAATTGAAGTATTAAAAATTAATTATTTGATGCAAATATCAAACTTGCTTACCCACATAAAAAGTATTTAATCCAGTGAATTTGGTGTTTTTGCTTTTGTCAATACAATCTATTAGACCGACATATTTTGGTAAAACAATTGATGACTGATTTCAATTTATTTTAATCACATTTATTATCACAGAGTGGTAACAATACAGTTTTGTTGATGCTATTTGTAATAATGACAGGTTTTTTTTACCCAGACAATCTCATTTTTCTGTCTGGTTTAATTTAATTCTCTGTTCAATTTATGCTATAAATTTTGATTATTGCTGTTAAATTAATTCTTTTTCTATCTTCTCTGTGAATTTCATTTCATTACCCCAAGAAGTAAGGGGTATATTTGTTATAAAGTAGCAGTGGAAATGCAAAATAATCTGCCATTTTGTGACTAATGGAGAGCACTTGCATGTATTTTCCCGGTAAAATCGGCCATTTTCTACAAAATGGTGGAATCTGAATGATCGATCATCATATTTTCAAAGTATTTTAAAATACAATTTGCTTGGCCTACATTCCAGAAACGGTCATGAACTGTGATGTCGGTTATGTCAACAAACCGGAAAAATACAAATGTTTGGGGAATACCATCGATGGAAACATATTTAACAAGCATAATGATCTTGGTGGTGGTGCTCTGTGATATGCAAATTACCTCTCCAAAACAGTTTTCACCAAAAACAACACCTTCAGGATACTAAAAATCAATTACTTTCTGCTTCTTCATGTCTCTGTGTTGATATGCGAGCTCGATATTTGAACCGCTCGGCAATGCGCATGTACGAATTTTGTTACTTCCTGTTTCTAGCCCGCGAAAATTTAAAAATGATAAAACGAAGTTTTACCTACTGATTCGATTAACAGTTCAACGCATTATGCATGGTGGTTACTAGTAGGAAGGAAGTCCCAGTAAGAGACTTATATTAAATTGAAACAGAGACATATTTGGCTTTGATTTAAATTAAGGGATGTGTCTGAGGGGAAAAAAAGGGGGGTGCATGAAAATAAAAGTAGGAAGGGGTTGGCCTTCAAGTGAAATAGGGATTTTGCTCTTTTTGCACCAACTTCTTTATTTCTTTGACCAGGTAGAGTTGCTGACTACTAAAAACTATTTTAGCCTTTCTTTCAATTTGTGAGAAATACTTTTAAACGTTAAAAAAACGTTATAATAATGTTATACTTTAACATTATTGCAAGGTTTATAAGTAAACGTAAACATATACGTTATTCAAACGTTATATAAATGCTACAAAAAAACGTATAACATGTAAACGTAAGTTATACGTTGTACACACGTTATTATTTTACGTTATATTTTGTTTTAATACATAACGTAAAAAACTAAACGTTAGTTAATCGTCAGGACAACGTTTAAGATTAAACGTTAATAATTGGACGTTGCAAAAACGTTTAAAAAACAATAAAAATTAACATTGTAAATAGGTCAATAGGTAACGTTTATTTTTTACGTCGATATAACATTATAATAACGTTATTTTTGTACGTTACCTAATTATAACGTTACTTTAACGTTACGCTTACGTTACGTGTTTGCTGGGAAGGAGGTCGATATTTTGCCTCTTTCCACGATTTTGATATTCTATTTTGGAACTGTTCTAACAGTGTTATATACTATTCTAGAACTGTTCTAACAGTGTTATATACTATTCTAGAACTGTTCTAACAGTGTTATATACTATTCTAGAACTGTTCTAACAGTGTGATATTCTATTTTAGAACTGTATACGTAAATAAATCTTGTTGAGCACCAGTATACGTAAATAAATCTTGTTGAGCACCAGTATACGTAAATAAATCTTGTTGAGCACCAGTATACGTAGATAAATCTTGTTGAGCACCAGTATACGTAAATAAATCTTGTTGAGCACCAGTATACGTAAATAAATCTTGTTGAGCACCAGTATACGTAAATAAATCTTGTTGAACACCAGTATACGTAGATAAATCTTGTTGAGCACCAGTATACGTATATAAATCTTGTTGAGCACCAGTATACGTAGATAAATCTTGTTGAGCACCAGTATACGTAAATAAATCTTGTTGAGCACCAGTATACGTAAATAAATCTTGTTGAGCACCAGTATAAGTAAATAAATCTTGTTGAGCACCAGTATACGTAGATAAATCTTGTTGAGCACCAGTATACGTAGATAAATCTTGTTGAGCACCAGTATACGTAAATAAATCTTGTTGAGCACCAGTATACGTAAATAAATCTTGTTGAGCACCAGTATACGTAAATAAATCTTGTTGAGCACCAGTATAAGTAAATAAATCTTGTTGAGCACCAGTATACGTAGATAAATCTTGTTGAGCACCAGTATACGTAGATAAATCTTGTTGAGCACCAGTATACGTAAATAAATCTTGTTGAGCACCAGTATACGTAAATAAATCTTGTTGAGCACCAGTATACGTAAATAAATCTTGTTGAGCACCAGTATGCGTATATAAATCTTGTTGAGCACCACTATACGTAGATAAATCTTGTTGAGCACCAGTATACGTAAATAAATCTTGTTGAGCACCAGTATACGTAAATAAATCTTGTTGAGCACCAGTATACGTAGATAAATCTGGTTGAGCACCAGTATACGTAGATAAATCTGGTTGAGCACCAGTATACGTAGATAAATCTTGTTGAGCACCAGTATACGTAGATAAATCTGGTTGAGCACCAGTATACGTAGATAAATCTTGTTGAGCACCAGTATACGTAGATAAATCTGGTTGAGCACCAGTATACGTAGATAAATCTTGTTGAGCACCAGTATACGTAGATAAATCTGGTTGAACACCAGTATACGTAGATAAATCTTTTTGAGCACCAGTATACGTAGATAAATCTTGTTGAGCACCAGTATACGTAGATAAATCTTGTTGAGCACCAGTATACGTAGATAAATCTTTTAGAGCACCAGTATACGTAGATAAATCTTGTTGAGCACCAGTATACGTAGATAATCTTGTTGAGCACCAGTATACGTAGATAAATCTTGTTGAGCACCAGTATACGTAGATAAATCTTGTTGAGCACCAGTATACGTAGATAAATCTTGTTGAGCACCAGTATACGTAGATAAATCTTGTTGAGCACCAGTATACGTAGATAAATCTTGTTGAGCACCAGTATACGTAGATAAATCTTGTTGAGCACCAGTATACGTAGATAAATCTTGTTGAGCACCAGTATACGTAGATAAATTTTGTTGAGCACCAGTATACGTAGATAAATCTTGTTGAGCACCAGTATACGTAGATAAATCTTGTTGAGCACCAGTATACGTAGATAAATCTTGTTGAGCACCAGTATACGTAGATAAATCTTGTTGAGCACCAGTATACGTAGATAAATCTTGTTGAGCACCAGTATACGTAGATAAATCTTGTTGAGCACCAGTATACGTAGATAAATCTTGTTGAGCACCATTATACGTAGATAAATCTTGTTGAGCACCAGTATACGTAGATAAATCTGGTTGAGCACCAGTATACGTAGATAAATCTTGTTGAGCACCAGTATACGTAGATAAATCTGGTTGAGCACCAGTATACGTAGATAAATCTTGTTGAGCACCAGTATACGTAGATAAATCTGGTTGAACACCAGTATACGTAGATAAATCTTGTTGAGCACCAGTATACGTAGATAAATCTTGTTGAGCACCAGTATACGTAGATAAATCTTGTTGAGCACCAGTATACGTAGATAAATCTTGTTGAGCACCAGTATACGTAGATAAATCTTGTTGAGCACCAGTATACGTAGATAAATCTTGTTGAGCACCAGTATACGTAGATAAATCTTGTTGAGCACCAGTATACGTAGATAAATCTTGTTGAGCACCAGTATACGTAGATAATCTTGTTGAGCACCAGTATACGTAGATAAATCCAAAGAACATAAAGAAATGATAAACCTTCTATAAAACAAATGAGAGTAAAGACAAAGGAAACTCTGATGAAATTTGAAGTCATGAAAAAGAGCTCCAATTATCGTAAATATCAAACTAAATATAGAGGGTTTGAAATTTGTTGTGTATAGCTACCTTACTGGAAATGAATCTGATATTTAATGTTATATGTTACATATGTTTCATATCTCTTCATGATTTCGTTATTATTTATTCTTTTTAAATAGTGTTTAATATATTAATATAGGTATGAAGTTTTCACTCGCATTTTTCTCTATTTAAGCTATCATATTTAGGTAACATATAGGTAACCTTAGACTATTTAAGCTATCATATTTAGGTAACATATAGGTAACCTTAGACTATTTAAGCTATCATATTTAGGTAACATATAGGTAACCTTAGACTATTTAAGCTATCATATTTAGGTAACATATAGGTAGCCTTAGACTATTTAAGCTATCATATTTAGGTAACATATAGGTAACCTTAGACTATTTAAGCTATCATATTTAGGTAACATATAGGTAGCCTTAGAATATTTAAGCTATCATATTTAGGTAACATATAGGTAGCCTTAGACTATTTAAGCTATCATATTTAGGTAACATATAGGTAGCCTTAGACTATTTAAGCTATCATATTTAGGTAACATATAGGTAGCCTTAAACTATTTAAGCTATCATATTTAGGTAACATATAGGTAACCTTAGAATATTAAAGCTATCATATTTAGGTAACATATAGGTAGCCTTAAACTATTTAAGCTATCATATTTAGGTAACATATAGGTAGCCTTAGACTATTTAAGCTAACATATAGATAGCCTTAGACTATTTAAGCTATCATATTTAGGTAACATATAGGTAGCCTTAAACTATTTAAGCTATCATATTTAGGTAACATATAGGTAGCCTTAGACTATTTAAGCTAACATATAGATAGCCTTAGACTATTTAAGCTATCATATTTAGGTAACATATAGGTAGTCTTAGATTATTTAAGCTATCATATTTAGGTAACATATAGGTAGCCTTAGAATATTAAAGCTATCATATTTAGGTAACATATAGGTAGCCTTAAACTATTTAAGCTATCATATTTAGGTAACAGTGTGATATACTATTTTAGAACTGTTCTAACAGTGTGATATTCTATTTTAGAACTGTTCTAACAGTGTGATATACTATTTTAGAACTGTTCTAACAGTGTGGTATTCTATTTTAGAACTGTTCTAACAGTGTGATATTCTATTTTAGAACTGTCCTAACAGTGTGATATTCTATTTTAGAACTGTTCTAACAGTGTGATATTCTATTTTAAAACTGTTCTAATAGTGTGATATTCTATTTTAGAACTGTTCTAACAGTGTGATATTCTATTTTAGAACTGTTCTAACAGTGTGATATTCTATTGTAGAACTGTTCTAACAGTGTGATATACTATTTTAGAACTGTTCTAACAGTGTGATATTCTATTTTAGAACTGTTCTAACAATATGATATTCTATTTTAGAACTGTTCTAAGAGTGTGATATTCTATTTTAGAACTGTTCTAACAGTTTGATATTCTACTTTAGAACTGTTCTAACAATTTGATATTCTACTTTAGAACTGTTCTAACAGTGTGATATTCTATTTTAGAACTGTTCTAACAGTGTGATATTCTATTTTAGAACTGTTCTAACAGTGTGATATTCTATTTTAGAACTGTTCTAACAGTGTGATATTCTACTTTAGAACTGTTCTAACAGTGTGATATTCTATTGTAGAACTGTTCTAACAGTGTGATATTCTATTTTAGAACTGTTCTAACAGTGTGATATACTATTTTAGAACTGTTCTAACAGTGTGATATTCTATTTTAGAACTGTTCTAACAGTGTGATATTCTATTTTAGAACTGTTCTAACAGTGTGATATTCTATTTTAAAACTGTTCTAATAGTGTGATATTCTATTTTAAAACTGTTCTAACAGTGTGATATTCTATTTTAGAACTGTTCTAACAGTGTGATATTCTATTGTAGAACTGTTCTAACAGTGTGATATACTATTTTAGAACTGTTCTAACAGTGTGATATTCTATTTTAGAACTGTTCTAACAATATGATATTCTATTTTAGAACTGTTCTAAGAGTGTGATATTCTATTTTAGAACTGTTCTAACAGTTTGATATTCTACTTTAGAACTGTTCTAACAATTTGATATTCTACTTTAGAACTGTTCTAACAGTGTGATATTCTATTTTAGAACTGTTCTAACAGTGTGATATTCTATTTTAGAACTGTTCTAACAGTGTGATATTCTATTTTAGAACTGTTCTAACAGTGTGATATTCTACTTTAGAACTGTTCTAACAGTGTGATATTCTATTGTAGAACTGTTCTAACAGTGTGATATTCTATTTTAGAACTGTTCTAACAGTGTGATATTCTATTTTAGAACTGTTCTAACAGTGTGATATTCTATTTTAGAACTGTTCTAACAGTGTGATATTCTATTTTAGAACTGTTCTAACAGTGTGATATTCTATTTTAGAACTGTTCTAACAGTGTGATATTCTATTTTAGAACTGTTCTAACAGTGTGATATTCTACCTTAGAACTGTTCTAACAGTGTGATATTCTATTGTAGAACTGTTCTAACAGTGTGATATACTATTTTAGAACTGTTCTAACAGTGTGATATTCTATTTTAGAACTGTTCTAACTGTGTCATATTCTATTTTAGAACTGTTCTAACAGTGTGATATTCTATTTTAGAACTGTTCTAACAGTTTGATATTCTACTTTAGAACTGTTCTAGCAGGTGATATTCTATTTTAGAACTGTTCTAACAGTGTGATATTCTATTTTAGAACTGTTCTAACAGTGTGATATTCTATTTTAGAACTGTTCTAACAGTGTGATATTCTATTTTAGAACTGTTCTAACAGTGTGATATTCTATTTTAGAACTGTTCTAACAGTGTGATATTCTATTTTAGAACTGTTCTAAGAGTGTGATATTCTATTTTAGAACTGTTCTAACAGTGTGATATTCTATTTTAGAACTGTTCTAACAGTGTGATATACTATCTTAGAACTGTTCTAACAGTGTGATATTCTATTTTAGAACTGTTCTAACAGTGTGATATTCTATTTTAGAACTGTTCTAACAGTGTGATATTCTATTTTAGAACTGTTCTAACAGTGTGATATTCTATTGTAGAACTGTTCTAACAGTGTGATATTCTATTTTATAACTGTTCTAAGAGTGTGATATTCTATTTTAGAACTGTTCTAACAGTGTGATATTCTATTTTAGAACTGTTCTAACAGTGTGATATTCTATTGTAGAACTGTTCTAACAGTGTGATATTCTATTTTAGAACTGTTCTAACAGTGTGATATTCTATTTTAGAACTGTTCTAAGAGTGTGATATTCTATTTTAGAACTGTTCTAACAGTGTGATATTCTATCTTAGAACTGTTCTAACAGTGTGATATTCTATTTTAGAACTGTTCTAACAGTGTGATATTCTATTGTAGAACTGTTCTAACAGTGTGATATTCTATTTTATAACTGTTCTAAGAGTGTGATATTCTATTTTAGAACTGTTCTAACAGTGTGATATTCTATTTTATAACTGTTCTAAGAGTGTGATATTCTATTTTAGAACTGTTCTAACAGTGTGATACTCTATTTTAGAACTGTTCTAACAGTGTGATATTCTATCTTAGAACTGTTCTAACAGTGTGATATTCTATTTTAGAACTGTTCTAACAGTGCGATATTCTATTTTAGAACTGTTCTAACAGTGTGATATTCTATTTTAGAACTGTTCTAACAGTGTGATATTTGCTGTTGTTCATTATGTTACTGTTCTATTTGGTGTGTATTTGATGGTGGGTCATGTAAACGATCCTCGATGTTCCGTTTACTAACGATGTTCCGTTTACTATACCCAAGTTATATTTTGGTGCCGATTGTTTCCACATTTTATAATACATGTATATCGGTCAATAGGACAATGACTGAACAAAGCCTATTGATCCGATGGCTTGATCTAAATTCAACATGCACTTTATAAAATTTTATATTCAGGTGTTCCGAAAAATTGCCAAAGTGATTGATCGAATATGGTTTTGAAATGACTTTTATATTCTATTATTCCTACAATACATGTAACTCGTGTATTACGACAATTAATCTGCATATACATGTGTAGCTTGGAATTGCTTACGCTTCCAGAGCACATGGGTTCAAATCCACCCTCCCCGCCCCTACCCCATCCCCGGTTTTGGTGGAGTTTGCTTTGCTCAATCCTTAGTTTTCTTTTTGCTCTTTCGTCGCTGGTCATTTTTTGTCTTTTGACCAATATATTGTCTGTCCTACTCGATTTACGCCTTCCGATTACTCCTTTGGTATCTTCAAACTCTTCTTATAACTCGCTGTGTCAAACTCGTCATTAGATATATCCACGATGATAGGCCTAAAAAATTATACACCACGATGGTTATAGGTAGGGCTGTGGTTCCCTGGGACATTAAAATTACAAATACCAAGAAATGATAAAACTGTAACTGAAACGAATATATCTGAAAGTCGGAAAGAACATCATTTTCACACATTACTACTCTTCAATTGAGTCACCGCCATCTTATTGTCACAGTGTTATTTAACGGTAGCATTTCTGTTGTACTAATGACGAGAATAGCTTACTAACAAGGAATCATATACAATCAAACCTGCATTAGGAAGTCATATTTATTGTGGGACAAACTAAAGTGGCTAATAGTAATATATATACCCATTACATACATAGTGTGGTGGTACAAGACTTTGTATCAGGTCGAGTCTGTTGTGTGAACCAGTATCACTACGATTCGCGATAGTGGTTCGTTCACGAAACAGACAAGACCTGATACACAGTTTTGTACCACCACACTATGTATGTAATAAGTTTATCTAACATTTAAAAAAAAAACGAATTCTAAACAAATAGCAAGGGTTGAATTAAAATGTGTACAATACTCTGAGGGAGATACATTTTGTGTATGACGTCACGTTATGTTTTCCGTTCATTCACCAACTTCAGGTTACTGCGTGTTGTCTTACATTCCAATGGTATGACGTAATGTCAAAGCAGATCGGCAGAGAACGTCTCGTGCAACGTCGCGCCATTTTTTTTATCACCACACTGTGGTGATACAACATCTTGTATCAGACAGGCGACTTTCGTTAATTTCAAAGGAAAACGTATATAATGTTAGATAAATATACATATGTATGCAAGAGGTAGTGAGCGTAAATTACCTGACATTGAAGACAAACATTGTTTCAATGACACTTTATTAAATTTAACACATGTTTCTTGACAGAAACGAATAATGATATACGATATACGATATACCACATCAAATTTAAGGTATGTCCCCAATACTTGACAACGCACACCTTGATAGTACATACAATTACCTTCTGAAGTTGGTTTTCAATTCACGCAGACCGAAACCAATAAATGTTTGTAAGATCAAGAGTCGTGAGTGATGGGTTGGATTAACCAATCATCATACGCGAGACATAAACATGGGTAGTACAATCACTAACAGTTCATGGAATAGAACCAATCATCATACGTGAGACATAAACATGGGTAGTACAATCACTAACAGTTCATGGAATAGAACCAATCATCATACGTGAGACATAAACATGGGTAGTACAATCACTAACAGTTCATGTAATAGAACCAATCATCATACGTGAGACATAAACATGGGTAGTACAATCACTAACAGCTCATGTAATAGAACCAATCATCATACGTGAGACATAAACATGAGTAGTACAATCACTAACAGTTCATGGAATAGAACCAATCATCATACGTGAGACATAAACATGGGTAGTACAATCACTAACAGCTCATGGAATAGAACCAATCATCATACGTGAGACATAAACATGGGTAGTACAATCACTAACAGCTCATGTAATAGAACCAATCATCATACGTGAGACATAAACATGGGTAGTACAATCACTAACAGTTCATGTAATAGAACCAATCATCATACGTGAGACATAAACATGGGTAGTACAATCACTAACAGCTCATGGAATAGAACCAATCATCATACGTGAGACATAAACATGGGTAGTACAATCACTAACAGCTCATGGAATAGAACCAATCATCATACGTGAGACATAAACATGGGTAGTACAATCACTAACAGCTCATGGAATAGAACCAATCATCATACGTGAGACATAAACATGGGTAGTACAATCACTAACAGCTCATGGAATAGAACCAATCATCATACGTGAGACATAAACATGAGTAGTACAATCACTAACAGTTCATGTAATAGAACCAATCATCATACGTGAGACATAAACATGAGTAGTACAATCACTAACAGTTCATGGAATAGAACCAATCATCATACGTGAGACATAAACATGGGTAGTACAATCACTAACAGTTCATGGAATAGAACCAATCATCATACGTGAGACATAAACATGGGTAGTACAATCACTAACAGCTCATGTAATAGAACCAATCATCATACGTGAGACATAAACATGGGTAGTACAATCACTAACAGTTCATGTAATAGAACCAATCATCATACGTGAGACATAAACATGGGTAGTACAATCACTAACAGTTCATGTAATAGAACCAATCATCATACGTGAGACATAAACATGGGTAGTACAATCACTAACAGTTCATGTAATAGAACCAATCATCATACGTGAGACATAAACATGGGTAGTACAATCACTAACAGTTCATGTAATAGAACCAATCATCATACGTGAGACATAAACATGGGTAGTACAATCACTAACAGTTCATGTAATAGAACCAATCATCATACGTGAGACATAAACATGGGTAGTACAATCACTAACAGTTCATGTAATAGAACCAATCATCATACGTGAGACATAAACATGGGTAGTACAATCACTAACAGCTCATGGAATAGAACCAATCATCATACGTGAGACATAAACATGGGTAGTACAATCACTAACAGTTCATGTAATAGAACCAATCATCATACGTGAGACATAAACATGGGTAGTACAATCACTAACAGTTCATGTAATAGAACCAATCATCATACGTGAGACATAAACATGGGTAGTACAATCACTAACAGTTCATGTAATAGAACCAATCATCATACGTGAGACATAAACATGGGTAGTACAATCACTAACAGCTCATGGAATAGAACCAATCATCATACGTGAGACATAAACATGGGTAGTACAATCACTAACAGCTCATGGAATAGAACCAATCATCATACGTGAGACATAAACATGAGTAGTACAATCACTAACAGTTCATGGAATAGAACCAATCATCATACGTGAGACATAAACATGAGTAGTACAATCACTAACAGTTCATGGAATAGAACCAATCATCATACGTGAGACATAAACATGGGTAGTACAATCACTAACAGTTCATGGAATAGAACCAATCATCATACGTGAGACATAAACATGGGTAGTACAATCACTAACAGCTCATGGAATAGAACCAATCATCATACGTGAGACATAAACATGGGTAGTACAATCACTAACAGTTCATGTAATAGAACCAATCATCATACGTGAGACATAAACATGGGTAGTACAATCACTAACAACTCATGGAATAGAACCAATCATCATACGTGAGACATAAACATGGGTAGTACAATCACTAACAGTTCATGGAATAGAACCAATCATCATACGTGAGACATAAACATGGGTAGTACAATCACTAACAGTTCATGTAATAGAACCAATCATCATACGTGAGACATAAACATGGGTAGTACAATCACTAACAGTTCATGTAATAGAACCAATCATCATACGTGAGACATAAACATGGGTAGTACAATCACTAACAGCTCATGGAATAGAACCAATCATCATACGTGAGACATAAACATGGGTAGTACAATCACTAACAGTTCATGTAATAGAACCAATCATCATACGTGAGACATAAACATGGGTAGTACAATCACTAACAGTTCATGTAATAGAACCAATCATCATACGTGAGACATAAACATGGGTAGTACAATCACTAACAGTTCATGGAATAGAACCAATCATCATACGTGAGACATAAACATGAGTAGTACAATCACTAACAGTTCATGGAATAGAACCAATCATCATACGTGAGACATAAACATGAGTAGTACAATCACTAACAGTTCATGGAATAGAACCAATCATCATACGTGAGACATAAACATGGGTAGTACAATCACTAACAGCTCATGGAATAGAACCAATCATCATACGTGAGACATAAACATGGGTAGTACAATCACTAACAGTTCATGGAATAGAACCAATCATCATACGTGAGACATAAACATGGGTAGTACAATCACTAACAGTTCATGTAATAGAACCAATCATCATACGTGAGACATAAACATGAGTAGTACAATCACTAACAGCTCATGGAATAGAACCAATCATCATACGTGAGACATAAACATGGGTAGTACAATCACTAACAACTCATGGAATAGAACCAATCATCATACGTGAGACATAAACATGGGTAGTACAATCACTAACAGTTCATGGAATAGAACCAATCATCATACGTGAGACATAAACATGGGTAGTACAATCACTAACAGTTCATGGAATAGAACCAATCATCATACGTGAGACATAAACATGGGTAGTACAATCACTAACAGTTCATGTAATAGAACCAATCATCATACGTGAGACATAAACATGGGTAGTACAATCACTAACAGTTCATGGAATAGAACC
This sequence comes from Bathymodiolus septemdierum, assembly GCA_963383655.1. Taxonomy (NCBI): domain Eukaryota; kingdom Metazoa; phylum Mollusca; class Bivalvia; order Mytilida; family Modiolidae; genus Bathymodiolus; species Bathymodiolus septemdierum. The sequence continues at coordinate 4,611,795 of OY726527.1, forward strand.
AATCATCATACGTGAGACATAAACATGAGTAGTACAATCACTAACAGCTCATGTAATAGAACCAATCATCATACGTGAGACATAAACATGGGTAGTACAATCACTAACAGTTCATGTAATAGAACCAATCATCATACGTGAGACATAAACATGGGTAGTACAATCACTAACAGCTCATGGAATAGAACCAATCATCATACGTGAGACATAAACATGGGTAGTACAATCACTAACAGCTCATGGAATAGAACCAATCATCATACGTGAGACATAAACATGAGTAGTACAATCACTAACAGTTCATGGAATAGAACCAATCATCATACGTGAGACATAAACATGAGTAGTACAATCACTAACAGTTCATGGAATAGAACCAATCATCATACGTGAGACATAAACATGGGTAGTACAATCACTAACAGCTCATGGAATAGAACCAATCATCATACGTGAGACATAAACATGGGTAGTACAATCACTAACAGCTCATGGAATAGAACCAATCATCATACGTGAGACATAAACATGGGTAGTACAATCACTAACAGTTCATGTAATAGAACCAATCATCATACGTGAGACATAAACATGGGTAGTACAATCACTAACAACTCATGGAATAGAACCAATCATCATACGTGAGACATAAACATGGGTAGTACAATCACTAACAGTTCATGGAATAGAACCAATCATCATACGTGAGACATAAACATGGGTAGTACAATCACTAACAGTTCATGGAATAGAACCAATCATCATACGTGAGACATAAACATGAGTAGTACAATCACTAACAGTTCATGGAATAGAACCAATCATCATACGTGAGACATAAACATGGGTAGTACAATCACTAACAGTTCATGGAATAGAACCAATCATCATACGTGAGACATAAACATGGGTAGTACAATCACTAACAGTTCATGTAATAGAACCAATCATCATACGTGAGACATAAACATGGGTAGTACAATCACTAACAGTTCATGTAATAGAACCAATCATCATACGTGAGACATAAACATGGGTAGTACAATCACTAACAGTTCATGGAATAGAACCAATCATCATACGTGAGACATAAACATGGGTAGTACAATCACTAACAGTTCATGTAATAGAACCAATCATCATACGTGAGACATAAACATGGGTAGTACAATCACTAACAGTTCATGGAATAGAACCAATCATCATACGTGAGACATAAACATGGGTAGTACAATCACTAACAGTTCATGTAATAGAACCAATCATCATACGTGAGACATAAACATGAGTAGTACAATCACTAACAGTTCATGGAATAGAACCAATCATCATACGTGAGACATAAACATGGGTAGTACAATCACTAACAGTTCATGGAATAGAACCAATCATCATACGTGAGACATAAACATGGGTAGTACAATCACTAACAGTTCATGTAATAGAACCAATCATCATACGTGAGACATAAACATGAGTAGTACAATCACTAACAGTTCATGGAATAGAACCAATCATCATACGTGAGACATAAACATGGGTAGTACAATCACTAACAGTTCATGGAATAGAACCAATCATCATACGTGAGACATAAACATGGGTAGTACAATCACTAACAGTTCATGTAATAGAACCAATCATCATACGTGAGACATAAACATGAGTAGTACAATCACTAACAGTTCATGGAATAGAACCAATCATCATACGTGAGACATAAACATGGGTAGTACAATCACTAACAGTTCATGGAATAGAACCAATCATCATACGTGAGACATAAACATGGGTAGTACAATCACTAACAGTTCATGTAATAGAACCAATCATCATACGTGAGACATAAACATGGGTAGTACAATCACTAACAGCTCATGGAATAGAACCAATCATCATACGTGAGACATAAACATGGGTAGTACAATCACTAACAGTTCATGTAATAGAACCAATCATCATACGTGAGACATAAACATGAGTAGTACAATCACTAACAGTTCATGTAATAGAACCAATCATCATACGTGAGACATAAACATGAGTAGTACAATCACTAACAGTTCATGGAATAGAACCAATCATCATACGTGAGACATAAACATGGGTAGTACAATCACTAACAGCTCATGGAATAGAACCAATCATCATACGTGAGACATACATATGGGTAGTACAATCACTAACAGTTCATGTAATAGAACCAATCATCATACGTGAGACATAAACATGGGTAGTACAATCACTAACAGTTCATGGAATAGAACCAATCATCATACGTGAGACATAAACATGAGTAGTACAATCACTAACAGTTCATGGAATAGAACCAATCATCATACGTGAGACATAAACATGGGTAGTACAATCACTAACAGTTCATGGAATAGAACCAATCATCATACGTGAGACATAAACATGGGTAGTACAATAACTAACAGTTCATGGAATAGAACCAATCATCATACGTGAGACATAAACATGGGTAGTACAATCACTAACAGTTCATGGAATAGAACCAATCATCATACGTGAGACATAAACATGGGTAGTACAATCACTAACAGTTCATGGAATAGAACCAATCATCATACGTGAGACATACATATGGGTAGTACAATCACTAACAGTTCATGTAATAGAACCAATCATCATACGTGAGACATAAACATGGGTAGTACAATCACTAACAGTTCATGGAATAGAACCAATCATCATACGTGAGACATAAACATGGGTAGTACAATCACTAACAGTTCATGTAATAGAACCAATCATCATACGTGAGACATAAACATGGGTAGTACAATCACTAACAGTTCATGGAATAGAACCAATCATCATACGTGAGACATAAACATGGGTAGTACAATCACTAACAGTTCATGTAATAGAACCAATCATCATACGTGAGACATAAACATGGGTAGTACAATCACTAACAGTTCATGGAATAGAACCAATCATCATACGTGAGACATAAACATGGGTAGTACAATAACTAACAGTTCATGGAATAGAACCAATCATCATACGTGAGACATAAACATGGGTAGTACAATCACTAACAGCTCATGGAATAGAACCAATCATCATACGTGAGACATAAACATGGGTAGTACAATCACTAACAGTTCATGTAATAGAACCAATCATCATACGTGAGACATAAACATGGGTAGTACAATCACTAACAGTTCATGGAATAGAAATAAGACCGAGTAGTTGTTAATGTATTGATCATTTCTGCAAAACAAATGTTATCGCCAAATTTATTAGAAAACATTTTTTTTTAAGCAAAAACAAGTAAAGAATAAATAATCTTACACTATAATGTTAAATGATATATTCTGGTAAGATTTCCATGACAAAAAACTGATGATCATAGTCTCCCTCCCTCGTTCTAATATTTAAATGACGGTCCCTCAGAAGTACATCGATTGATTTTGATTTAATGTTGTTTAACGTGAAGTCATTTAACTATGCCCATGAGAGATCAAGTTTGCTTACAAATAAATCAGAAAAAAAACTTTAGGAACGGCCACGAGCCGAGATGGTGAATTATTTAGGTTATCAAAAGATTGGAAACCAGTTCTAATTAACAGGAAATCGATCAATAGGACCCCCATTTTGCTTTATATTTTCCATGTACTACACAATCATAGCCCTTATTTGTTGGGATATCAATCAAGTTCTTATTTGCTCGTCATTTGATGAGAATAATAAAAGACATTCTTCAAATTTAATGTCATTATCTATTAATCATCTATAATCACGATTTATCAATATTCTTTAAGACACAGTGATCTATAAGGTAAATTTCTTATTTTAAACGTCAGTCTTCCGCGTTGTTGTTTCTTATTGAATACATTTCACTAAGAGAAGAGACTTGGGCCCCATGATTCACTAAGAGAAGAGACTTGGCCCCATGAGTCACTAAGAGAAGAGACTTGGGCTCCATGAAACTAATTTAACATTTCAATAAGAGAAGAGACCTGGGCCCCATGAAACTAATTTAACCCCGACACTTTTTATTGAAATGTCATTTAATGTCTAATTTTAAACGCTAGTCTTCCGTGTTGTTGTCTTTGTTTTATAATCAAATATATTCCACTAAGAGGGGAGCTTTGGGCGACATAAAACTAGTTTAAACCCTGGAGCTTTGGGCGACATAAAACTAGTTTAAACCCTGGAGCTTTGGGCGACATAAAACCAGTTTAAATCCTGGAGCTTTGGGCGACATAAAACTAGTTTAAACCCGGGAGCTTTGGGCGACATAAAACTAGTTTAATCCTGGGAGCTTTGGGCGACATAAAACTAGATTAATCCCGCCACTTCACATTTGTTTAAATGCCTGTATCAAGCCAGATAGTGACCGGTAATGTAGAAGTGTTTTAGGAGCTTCGACCTTTCCTTGATGTATGTCATGAAAATAGCTGAAACATTTATAAATTGACGTTATATGATCATTTGATCAATACCGAAATAAAAGGAATCTTCCGCTTCCGGTGATGGTAAATTAACTTTTGTAGTTCAGTAGTGCTTTCGCACCCATTAGCGCCATATATTTCGGATCATGGCTATTAGACGATATATATAATATACTAAGAATATGTACATAATATTCGATTGCTTTTAATTATTGAATTTAATTTTTATAAGATACTTCCCTGCATCCGTGCATATGATAATTATAGAATAGTAGCTGTCATGTCGTTGCAGAATTTATTAATTATTAGCAATCAATTCCATAGGTTATACAAAGTTCTATATACCATGATTGACAAGCAGATGCTTTGTATCTACTGCAGGTTGACACTTAATAAAATATATATCAAGTTGACCTCATTAAGTGAAAACTGTAAAAGAAGATTTTGCGTGTCATCACCCACGACACGTGGCCTCTCATTTTGTGATTTCTTTATAATAGTGTTTGTCATTTGTATATTTTCAACAAACCATTGACGACGTCTTATAAGAGGCATGAACTGTTTAACTTTCTCACCCTGGGTTCACCCCACACCTGGGTTCACCCCACACACACCTGGGTTGACCCCACACCTGGGTTCACCCCACACACACCTGGGTTGACCCCACACCTGGGTTCACCCTGGGTTCACCCCACACCTGGGTTCACCCCACACCTATGTTTGCTCATCTTTTTATTTTTCTGTGTTACGCTGTGTGTGGTTTTTTTTGTTTTGTTTTTTTGTCCTTGTCCTGTGTCTTGTGTGCCAAATGTTGCCAGTGTCTTTGGATTGTCCTTTCTTGATTTCCCCTTTGATTCATGTCATGTATGTTTATATTGTGAATTGCATTGTATGCTTGTATATTAGTCGGCTCAAAAGCTATTAAAAGCTTATGTTATATTGTATATATGTCTTGCCGACTTTAAATAAAGCTTATTTGATTTGATTTGGTGCACAATGTGAGTGAGTGATTATTGTTCAACGCAAAATTAGCACTTTTTCGTTTATATCGGCGCGAGAACAAGCTACATTTATCAATGAACTGATGATGATGTCCGCTGTGTACTAGACCAACTCGTTTAATTGGGTCTTTATAGTGCGAACACACTGAAATAACGGTACGAGTGTGGACATGTCGCCCACTTGGACACGTTAACCCGATTCTGAGCCGACAAGTCTTATTCTAACAGGTGCATAATGTTGAGCGGGGAAGTATCAAATTTCAATTTTATAGTCTCTGGTTTGAACCGACCGTGGCTCAAATTCACGATCTACCGCAATAAAGGCGAAAACACTAACCATTACACCATCGATGCTGTTATAAGCTTAATTTACCTAATATATAAATGACTTTGTGGACTCTACGTAAATGCGGCCTATTTTTTCTTGTTTATTTTGGAAAGGCCATACACTTTGCATAATGAGAGAGCATTAATCACAGCTCGTAATGTATAACAGTTGATCAATATTAGGTAGTGTTGACCTGTTACAGGGGCACAATATTCCTACGCTATGCACATTAACTCCCCTTTAGTATAATTGAACAAATTTCAAAGGGCATTCCCCTTTCATTAAACCTGAAACACACGAATAAAATTATAAAATGAAAACAACATTTGCAGACTTTTACTGTTATAGACATCAATCAAATTCTCGACCACAACAGTAAATATTTTCACAGACAGTATTAAAACATTATATAGTTTTGTTAGTTTTAACAATAAAAACTTAAAACAGGTTAATTCTTCTACGATCAAAACAAATGTGTCACAAGTCATTAGATTTATTATTGTTTATTTATTTTTTGATGGCGCAAAAGTGGACTCTTTCACATAATTGACTTCGTTGGTCTTTTTGTGGGTATCATATGGCAATAATTATCCCTGCGTAAGATCATAGAGAAAATGTATAAATTACTGAATAAATAAAAAAAATGTATTGAAATAGAACAACACAACGAATAAATAAACGTTAGAGATTACCGAAGGGTCAATCAAAATGGACACTCCAGAGAAATTGGCAACATAGGGTACACTAGACGAAGAAAAACAAAACAAAAACACTCCAGAGAAACTGGCAACATAGGGTACACTAGACGAAGAAAAACAAAACAAAAACAATCCAGAGAAACTGGCAACATAGGGTACACTAGACGAAGAAAAACAAAACAAAAACAATCCAGAGAAACTGGCAACATAGGGTACACTAGACGAAGAAAAACAAAGCACAGTATATGTTGAACACAACTATACACAGAAAAACACAAATAACGTAAATAAGATACTTATACAGTTCCTAAATAATGTAATAAGTAATAAAGCTAAGATTATCCTCCCTCACACATAAAGCTAAGGTTATCCTCCCTCAGACATAAAGCTAAGATTATCCTCCCTCAGACATAAAGCTAAGGTTATCCTCCCTCAGACATAAAGCTAAGATTATCCTCCCTCAGACATAAAGCTAAGGTTATCCTCCCTCAGACATAAAGCTAAGGTTATCCTCCCTCAGACATAAAGCTAAGGTTATCCTCCCTCAGACATAAAGCTAAGGTTATCCTCCCTCAGACATAAAGCTAAGGTTATCCTCCCTCAGACATAAAGCTAAGGTTATCCTCCCTCAGACATAAAGCTAAGGTTATCCTCCCTCAGACATAAAGCTAAGGTTATCCTCCCTCAGACATAAAGTGTCCGTTATCCTCCCTCAGACATAAAGTGACCGTTATCCTCCCTCAAACATAAAGCTAAGGTTATCCTCCCTCAGATATAAAGCTAAGGTTATCCTCCCTCAGACATAAAGCTAAGGTTATCCTCCCTCAGACATAAAGCTAAGGTCATCCTCCCTCAGACATAAATCTAAGGTTATCCTCCCTCAGACATAAAGCTAAAGTTATCCTCCCTCAGACATAAAGCTAAGGTTGTCCTCCCTCAGACATAAAGTGTCCGTTATCCTCCCTCAGACATAAAGCTAAGGTTATCCTCCCTCAGACATAAAGCTAAGGTTATCCTCCCTCAGACATAAAGTGTCCGTTATCCTCCCTCAGACATAAAGCTAAGGTTATCCTCCCTCAGACATAAAGCTAAGGTTATCCTCCCTCAGACATAAAGTGTCCGTTATCCTCCCTCAGACATAAAGTGACCGTTATCCTCCCTCAAACATAAAGCTAAGGTTATCCTCCCTCAGATATAAAGCTAAGGTTATCCTCCCTCAGACATAAAGCTAAGGTTATCCTCCCTCAGACATAAAGCTAAGGTCATCCTCCCTCAGACATAAATCTAAGGTTATCCTCCCTCAGACATAAAGCTAAAGTTATCCTCCCTCAGACATAAAGCTAAGGTTGTCCTCCCTCAGACATAAAGTGTCCGTTATCCTCCCTCAGACATAAAGCTAAGGTTATCCTCCCTCAGACATAAAGCTAAGGTTATCCTCCCTCAGACATAAAGTTAAGGTTATCCTCCCTCAGACATAAAGTGACCGGTATCCTCCCTCAGACATAAAGTGACCGTTATCCTCCCTCAGACATAAAGCTAAGGTTATCCTCCCTCAGACATAAAGCTAAGGTTATCCTCCCTCAGACATAAAGTGTCCGTTATCCTCCCTCAGACATAAAGCTAAGGTTATCCTCCCTCAGACATAAAGTGTCCGTTACCCTCCCACGGACATAAAGTGACCGTTATCCTCCCTTAGACATAAAGTGACCGTTATCCTCCCTCAGACATAAAGTGACCGTTATCCTCCCTCAGACATAAAGTTAAGGTTATCCTCCCTCAGACATAAAGTTAAGGTTATCCTCCTTCAGACATAAAGCTACGGTTATCCTCCCTCAGACATAAAGTGTCCGTTATCCTCCCTCAGACATAAAGTTAAGGTTATCCTCCCTCAGACATAAAGTGATCGGTATCCTCCCTCAGACATAAAGCTACGGTTATCCTCCCTCAGACATAAAGCTAAGGTTATCCTCCCTCAGACATAAAGTTAAGGTTATCCTCCCTCAGACATAAAGCTAAGGTTATCCTCCCTCACACATAAAGCTAAGGTTATCCTCCCTCAGACATAAAGCTAAGGTTATCCTCCCTCAGACATAAAGCTACGGTTATCCTCCCTCAGACATAAAGCTAAGGTTATCCTCCCTCAGACATAAAGCTACGGTTATCCTCCCTCAGACATAAAGCTAAGGTTATCCTCCCTCAGACATAAAGCTACGGTTATCCTCCCTCAGACATAAAGTGACCGTTATCCTCCCTCAGACATAAAGTTAAGGTTATCCTCCCTCAGACATAAAGTGACCGTTATCCTCCCTCAGACATAAAGTTAAGGTTATCCTCCCTCATACATAAAGTGACCGGTATCCTCCCTCAGACATAAAGCTACGGTTATCCTCCCTCATACATAAAGCGACCGTTATCCTCCCTTAGATATAGACGGGTTTATCCACAGCTTATCTCAAAACCATGGGCGCTGCCATTAAGAGGTCACGTGCTGCGTCGGCCATAACACTCGTGAAAGATAACACACGTGCATCAATAATCTATAGTATATCATTAGTAAACATTAGCTCTCTTTTATTTTCACATCGATTTTTTGTATTATTTCTTGTATTTATATTATTAGTGTGGTAATTCGTGTGCCGTCAACGGTTGTTCAAATAATCGCCGTAAATTAAATGAATGGAAACAAACTTTTTGTGAATTACATAAACAAAAACATGAAGACTGATTCCATATAAACTACATACGATGCCCTCAGAGGAGTCAATACGATTACAGTAGGCAAACGCTTTAAATAGAAAATCCATCCCTAAGCAGGTATTTGTTTGCTCGACCATTTTTTGGACGGAAAGCCGACAGAAAGAAACCCAATTCCACAACTTAAGCTGGGGTATGAAAAAAAGACAATTCCTGGCCGGCGAAAATTTATGAGACTTGAACCCGAAAGTAAAAAACGGAAACTAATACAGGAAGAAAGCGGTGCGGGGATATATTCCGGTGATACTGTTTCTACATCTTCAGGACATAAAACGGAACACCTTCCAGAAGCTATCTGTGAGTTTAATGTTCTTGAATCGTCAAGTGTTAGCGCCGGGACACAATACAAATATTCAGACTTTTTAGGAAAATATGATCACACATATGCTAAACCATGGACTGACAACCAGACTACGTTTACACAGACAAAAATACTTTGCATGGACGAAAAGAGTGTTCAAGTTATGACTGAAACCGGTACGATGTCGGCAAAAGGCAGTATAGTGACAGATTGCGACTCTGTTGTATACCGCGGTAACGAAAGAGATATTTTTTACTTTGGTTAAACTAATGAAAATAGAAAATACATTTTCTTTCCAACTCGATGTCGCCGATCAGTTGCTCCTTGTGTTAATGAAACTAAAATTAAATTTACTGTAATAATGAATTACTCAATTAGGCCCGTATATTTGGAATTTCAAAAGGTTTAACCAGTAGAATGTATAATTCATGGATGCCAGTTTTTGCTGAAAAGCTTCAAGGATTGGTAGTTTGGTTGCCGCGTGAAACTATACGAGCAGTCGAGCATACGAGTAAATCCCAAAATTAAAAGTAAAAAGAGGGGGAGGGGGTAGTGTGTGTTATAATTCATCCATGTTTTTTTTAAATATGTGTATTGCATCGCCTTTTTTTTTTTTTTATTAATTGTCAGTAATTTTAATATTAATTGGAACAAAGTTGCAGTTTGCAAGATATTTTTTACAAAGATATTTCATGCTTACATGTGTATAAATAGATTTTGTGTACACATAGGGAATACCCTGTCATGGTTATAAATAAAACATCGATTGTTGTTCTTGTTTGTGTATATATAAATATGTAGACCTGTGTGTTTAATGATTTTACTAAATAAACGTAATTTTACAAATATTCTGTATGAAGTGTATATATTAATAATCTTATTAAATCACCACTTGGAATAATTTATCATAAATATAGACATTATTTATTGATTTTACGGCTATGTTACGCTATTATTTATGTCAACGAACACACAATTTCAATATAAACAAACACTTTTATATAGTGTGGATCCATTGTGTCTTTTATTAAGATTAGGAAACAAACAAACTTTTCCTTCAAAAATCGTAAACTTCTGCGAGTATGTAACGCTTGTTGTTTCTGCGTGTTTATCTACATTCACGACCTTAATGGCGGACGGAACAATTATGTCGTCTAGCGGCGGCGTGCAGTACTAAGGGGTATAATTTGAAGAACCCGTCTATAAAGTGACCGTTATCCTCCCTCAGACATAAAGCTAAGGTTATCCTCCCTCAGACATAAAGTGACCGTTATCCTCCCTCAGACATAAAGTGACCGTTATCCTCCCTCAGACATAAAGTGTCCGTTATCCTCCCTTAGACATAACGTGACCGTTATCCTCCCTCAGACATAAAGCTAAGGTTATCCTCCCTTAGACATAAAGTGACCGTTATCCTCCCTCAGACGTAAAGTGACCGTTATCCTCCCTCAGACATAAAGCTAAGGTATCCTCCCTCAGACATAAAGTGACCGTTATCCTCACTCAGACATAAAGTTAAGGTTATCCTCCCTCAGACATAAAGTGACCGTTATCCTCCCTCAGACATAAAGCTAAGGTTATCCTCCCTCAGACATAAAGCTAAGGTTATCCTCCCTCAGACATAAAGTGACCGTTATCCTCACTCAGACATAAAGCTAAGGTTATCCTCCCTCAGACATAAAGCTACGGTTGTCCTCCCTCAGACATAAAGCTAAGGTTATCCTCCCTCAGACATAAAGCTAAGGTTATCCTCCCTCAGACATAAAGTGACCGTTATCCTCACTCAGACATAAAGTTAAGGTTATCCTCCCTCAGACATAAAGTGACCGTTATCCTCCCTCAGACATAAAGCTAAGGTTATCCTCCCTCAGACATAAAGCTAAGGTTATCCTCCCTCAGACATAAAGTGACCGTTATCCTCACTCAGACATAAAGCTAAGGTTATCCTCCCTCAGACATAAAGTGACCGTAGCCGATGTTGGCTATCTTGTCTATGTCCTTTGGTTTATTGGCTCCCAAAGACTTTTGATCATGAGAGTATCAGATAATGGTTTTTCTAGAAACGCGCAAGGCGGACCAAATTCGATATCTATGTTTTTATTACTAAACACTGCGTCGATACTATTAGTCCCAGAGTGTATCATCCACCATGTAGTCAAGTGTTTCGGCAGAGACTTGGTTTATGAGATATATCTTTTATATTGATATTTATAGTTTCTAAATAATGTAATTATACACCTCGCCAAAAATTAAGCAATAGCTGAATGTCTTGGCTAATATTTTTGTGTTTTAAAAACAAATATAATGCTAAATTGTTACAATATGTTTCTTTAATTTATTGGTAATCGACAGGTAAATTTTCACCTGTGGATTAAATTTCTGAGTATATGAAAAACCCGATTTTCAAAAGCAATCCAGTTTTCGACAAACAGGTTTCGTGCTGTTTCCCGCGTTGTTTTTGTCAGAATAGACCATTCATATTCCCATTTTGATGATGCCCAGACGTAAGTTAGCAATTGCACGGAAATGGAAAGTCAGTTTGGCGTGTCACACACTGTTGTGTCGAGGTTATTAAGGCGCCATAGAGAGAGTAGAACCGTTTTTGAACGTCACTTCTGGTAGGCCACGTAAAATATCCTCAGAGATGACAGAGCCCTCTCACAATCAGCTCTTCGTCCTCCATTTTCTACTGCTCGCCGTTGACGTAGCAACTTGGGAATACATGGCCGAGTGAGTTTATGAACTGTTAACCGCAGAGTTAATTGTGCTCGTTTACAATCCCGCAAGGCAATTAAAATACCATCGTTGACTCGTAGGCATCGTCATGCACGTAACCAGTGCCCATGTGACCATTTGCTCTCAAAGACTTTTAAGTTGTAGGGCTTTCCAACCTTTTCATTATAAACATACCGGATGAAGGTTATTATAAACATACCGGATGAAGGTTATTATAAACATACCGGATGAAGGTTATTATAAACATACCGGATGAAGGTTATTTTAAACATACCGGATGAAGGTTATTATAAACATACCGGATGAAGGTTATTATAAACATACCGGATGAAGGTTATTATAAACATACCGGATGAAGGTTATTATAAACATACCGGATGAAGGTTATTATAAACATACCGGATGAAGGTTATTATAAACATACCGGATGAAGGTCATTATAAACATACCGGATGAAGGTCATTATAAACATACCGGATGAAGGTCATTATAAACATACCGGATGAAGGTCATTATAAACATACCGGATGAAGGTTATTATAAACATACCGGATGAAGGTTATTATAAACATACCGGATGAAGGTTATTATAAACATACCGGATGAAGGTTATTATAAACATACCGGATGAAGGTTATTATAAACATACCGGATGAAGGTTATTATAAACATACCGGATGAAGGTTATTATAAACATACCGGATGAAGGTTATTATAAACATACCGGATGAAGGTTATTATAAACATACCGGATGAAGGTTATTATAAACATACCGGATGAAGGTTATTATAAACATACCGGATGAAGGTTATTATAAACATACCGGATGAAGGTTATTATAAACATACCGGATGAAGGTTATTATAAACATACCGGATGAAGGTTATTATAAACATACCGGATGAAGGTTATTATAAACATACCGGATGAAGGTTATTATAAACATACCGGATGAAGGTTATTATAAACATACCGGATGAAGGTTATTATAAACATACCGGATGAAGGTTATTTTAAACATACCGGATGAAGGTTATTATAAACATACCGGATGAAGGTTATTATAAACATACCGGATGAAGGTTATTATAAACATACCGGATGAAGGTTATTATAAACATACCGGATGAAGGTTATTATAAACATACCGGATGAAGGTTATTTTAAACATACCGGATGAAGGTTATTATAAACATACCGGATGAAGGTTATTATAAACATACCGGATGAAGGTTATTATAAACATACCGGATGAAGGTTATTATAAACATACCGGATGAAGGTTATTTTAAACATACCGGATGAAGGTTATTATAAACATACCGGATGAAGGTTATTATAAACATTCCGGATGAAGGTTATTATAAACATACCGGATGAAGGTTATTATAAACATACCGGATGAAGGTTATTTTAAACATACCGGATGAAGGTTATTATAAACATACCGGATGAAGGTTATTATAAACATACCGGATGAAGGTTATTATAAACATACCGGATGAAGGTTATTATAAACATACCGGATGAAGGTTATTTTAAACATACCGGATGAAGGTTATTATAAACATACCGGATGAAGGTTATTATAAACATACCGGATGAAGGTTATTATAAACATACCGGATGAAGGTTATTATAAACATACCGGATGAAGGTTATTATAAACATACCGGATGAAGGTTATTATAAACATACCGGATGAAGGTTATTATAAACATACCGGATGAAGGTTATTATAAACATACCGGATGAAGGTTATTATAAACATACCGGATGAAGGTTATTATAAACATACCGGATGAAGGTTATTATAAACATACCGGATGAAGGTTATTATAAACATACCGGATGAAGGTTATTATAAACATACCGGATGAAGGTTATTATAAACATACCGGATGAAGGTTATTATAAACATACCGGATGAAGGTTATTATAAACATACCGGATGAAGGTTATTATAAACATACCGGATGAAGGTTATTATAAACATACCGGATGAAGGTTATTATAAACATACCGGATGAAGGTTATTATAAACATACCGGATGAAGGTTATTATAAACATACCGGATGAAGGTTATTATAAACATACCGGATGAAGGTTATTATAAACATACCCGATGAAGGTTATTATAAACATACCGGATGAAGGTTATTATAAACATACCGGAAGAAGGTTATTATAAACATACCGGATGAAGGTTATTATAAACATACCGGATGAAGGTTATTATAAACATACCGGATGAAGGTTATTATAAACATACCGGATGAAGGTTATTATAAATATACCGGATGAAGGTTATTATAAACATACCGGATGAAGGTTATTATAAACATACCGGATGAAGGTTATTATAAACATACCGGATGAAGGTCATTATAAACATACCGGATGAAGGTTATTATAAACATACCGGATGAAGGTTATTATAAACATACCGGATGAAGGTTATTATAAACATACCGGATGAAGGTTATTTTAAACATACCGGATGAAGGTTATTATAAACATACCGGATGAAGGTTATTATAAACATACCGGATGAAGGTTATTATAAACATACCGGATGAAGGTTATTATAAACATACCGGATGAAGGTTATTATAAACATACCGGATGAAGGTTATTTTAAACATACCGGATGAAGGTTATTATAAACATACCGGATGAAGGTTATTATAAACATACCGGATGAAGGTTATTATAAACATACCGGATGAAGGTTATTATAAACATACCGGATGAAGGTTATTATAAACATACCGGATGAAGGTTATTTTAAACATACCGGATGAAGGTTATTATAAACATACCGGATGAAGGTTATTATAAACATACCGGATGAAGGTTATTATAAACATACCGGATGAAGGTTATTATAAACATACCGGATGAAGGTTATTTTAAACATATCGGATGAAGGTTATTATAAACATACCGGATGAAGGTTATTATAAACATACCGGATGAAGGTTATTATAAACATACCGGATGAAGGTTATTATAAACATACCGGATGAAGGTTATTATAAACATACCGGATGAAGGTTATTATAAACATACCGGATGAAGGTTATTATAAACATACCGGATGAAGGTTATTATAAACATACCGGATGAAGGTTATTATAAACATACCGGATGAAGGTTATTATAAACATACCGGATGAAGGTTATTATAAACATACCGGATGAAGGTTATTATAAACATACCGGATGAAGGTTATTATAAACATACCGGATGAAGGTTATTATAAACATACCGGATGAAGGTTATTATAAACATACCGGATGAAGGTTATTATAAACATACCGGATGAAGGTTATTATAAACATACCGGATGAAGGTTATTATAAACATACCGGATGAAGGTTATTATAAACATACCGGATGAAGGTTATTATAAACATACCGGATGAAGGTTATTATAAACATACCGGATGAAGGTTATTATAAACATACCGGATGAAGGTTATTATAAACATACCGGATGAAGGTTATTATAAACATACCGGATGAAGGTCATTATAAACATACCGGATGAAGGTTATTATAAACATACCGGATGAAGGTCATTATAAACATACCGGATGAAGGTTATTATAAACATACCGGATGAAGGTTATTATAAACATACCGGATGAAGGTTATTATAAACATACCGGATGAAGGTTATTATAAACATACCGGATGAAGGTTATTATAAACATACCGGATGAAGGTCATTATAAACATACCGGATGAAGGTTATTATAAACATACCGGATGAAGGTCATTATAAACATACCGGATGAAGGTTATTATAAACATACTGGATGAAGGTCATTATAAACATACCGGATGAAGGTTATTATAAACATACCGGATGAAGGTTATTATAAACATACCGGATGAAGGTTATTATAAACATACCGGATGAAGGTTATTATAAACATACCGGATGAAGGTTATTATAAACATACCGGATGAAGGTTATTATAAACATACCGGATGAAGGTTATTATAAACATACCGGATGAAGG
The DNA here is from genome assembly GCA_963383655.1 of Bathymodiolus septemdierum. Classification (NCBI taxonomy): domain Eukaryota; kingdom Metazoa; phylum Mollusca; class Bivalvia; order Mytilida; family Modiolidae; genus Bathymodiolus; species Bathymodiolus septemdierum. The sequence goes on from OY726527.1 coordinate 4,628,077, forward strand.
TTATTATAAACATACCGGATGAAGGTCATTATAAACATACCGGATGAAGGTTATTATAAACATACCGGATGAAGGTCATTATAAACATACCGGATGAAGGTTATTATAAACATACCGGATGAAGGTCATTATAAACATACCGGATGAAGGTTATTATAAACATACCGGATGAAGGTTATTATAAACATACCGGATGAAGGTTATTATAAACATACCGGATGAAGGTTATTATAAACATACCGGATGAAGGTTATTATAAACATACCGGATGAAGGTTATTATAAACATACCGGATGAAGGTTATTATAAACATACCGGATGAAGGTTATTATAAACATACCGGATGAAGGTTATTATAAACATACCGGATGAAGGTTATTATAAACATACCGGATGAAGGTTATTATAAACATACCGGATGAAGGTTATTATAAACATACCGGATGAAGGTTATTATAAACATACCGGATGAAGGTTATTATAAACATACCGGATGAAGGTTATTATAAACATACCGGATGAAGGTTATTATAAACATACCGGATGAAGGTCATTATAAACATACCGGATGAAGGTTATTATAAACATACCGGATGAAGGTCATTATAAACATACCGGATGAAGGTTATTATAAACATACCGGATGAAGGTTATTTCAGAAACGAGCCGTGCGCACCAAAGTTTGATATCTACGTTTTTATTACTATCACTCGGTCGATGACTCTGCCTGGTGGACTATAAATCCGTGAGGGTAATATCCGCCCAATAGTCAGCCCAGAAACGCGTCATGTGCACCAAATTCGATATCTACGTTTCCATTTCTTGTTTTAATTATAGATAAGTACAAAGAGGTGATACCAGATCACGAGGACTTCAACAGTAGTTTCTATCACATATTTCTTCCATGGAGGTATTGTAATTGACGCTGCGATATGGTTTGTGTTTGACCTAGTTATTTAACATTGAGGTCATGATATCAGATGATGAAGTTATAATATATTTGTCACATATTTAATTAGGCGAGTTATTTTACTATTAACATAATTGTATTTTGTATTTAACCTAGATTTCATATTTAATTGTTTTAATTGATGTGATTTAAGATGTAATTTTGAAATTTATGTAAAAATTCATTAATAACTTGTAAGTTCAATCAATAAAAATGGCAATTAAGTTTTGATCTACATGGAATGGTTGTGTATCATTAGTGCTATAATTAGCACATTAGAATGGCAGTAAAGTAGGAAAAACGTGTGTTGATATGATGGAAGACCGAATCCATCATATTTAAAATTGTTTGATGAAAGTAGTTTTATGAAGTACCACACGTACTAGGTTGTTCATAAACCCGTACATTTTGGGCCAATAACACTGGTTTAGCCTCACCACTTTTTATTGAAATGCATGTATCATGTCAGAGAAGTGAACGTTTATGTACAACATGTTGTATTTGCGTGTTAGGGTATCGATTTTGCCTCTTTTTTACGATTTTCCTATTGAATTTTGGAATTTTGCCGACAGTGTAGTATTTTTTTATACATATGTACGACACACTGCATGGGTTGGTACTTATCCTGGTGGACTATTAGTTCACGAGGGTATCATACTTCCCGTAAGTATCAGTCCTCACGATGATCACCGGTCCTCTGGCTACAGACCAGTAAAAACTTTGTTCGGAGCAGTACATTTTTCAGGTTTTATTTAGAACTGTATAAAAATAAATTCAAATCTTTGATTCGGACCAGTAACGAATTCTACTTTTCATTTCGAGTACTGAATTAGACCTTCGGCACTGACATAATTTATTAGATATATTTATGTTTGAAATTTATTGTTCGCCAATAACGGAAATTTATCAAAACTAAGATCAATCTAACACAGGAATACGTAACTAGACGGTTTTGACTACCCCATTTTAATGATTGGGTTACTTGCTTCAAAATAGTTTTAAATTATTTGGTTTTCCAATCTCTTGAACGTACCTGATGAGCCGTGCGTACTAAATTAGATATCTACTTTCTTTAGAGAAGCTGTCAATGTTGATGGTTATATCTTTAGAGAAGCTGTCAATGTTGATGGCTATATTCTTTAGAGAAGCTGTCAATATTGATGGTTATATTCTTTAGAGAAGCTGTCAATGTTGATGGTTATATTCTCGACTATTAATGCTTAAATTGTCCTTTTCATTATAACATCTTGTCCAGTCATTTTGTCAGACCTTACTATATGAGATATATCTCAGAGGGAACCAATGTTTTCGTCTGTGGCGTACAATCCTTCTATAAGGGCATCCACTGGTTATCTGAATTAGAAATACAACTTATCATAACGAGGTCATGTTTATGAGTGCTATGTGGTTGGATATATACAATATGTACATTGTCGGAAAATAAATAATTTATTTGTACGAGTTTTAGAAACAGGAAGAAACTCAATCCGATTTCGAGTGAAAATAAGTTTTACCGACAATGTAAGCATATTGTGTTTATTTTCCAATGTCAAAAAATCTGAAGCCAACTTTGCTGCCAAATTGTCGGAAAAGAGCAGAAATAAGTCTTTTCTGGTCGCTTTCAATGGTGTTCTTTATCACATCCGCGCTAATAATTATTACCGTTTGCCCTATATGAATAAGGTTCCCGCTTATAATTATTACCGTTTGCCCTATATGAATAAGGTTTCCGCTTATAATTATTACCGTTTGCCCTATATGAATAAGGTTCCCGCTTATAATTATTACCGTTTGCCCTATATGAATAAGGTTTCCGCTTATAATTATTACCGTTTGCCCTATATGAATAAGGTTCCCGCTTATAATTATTACCGTTTGCCCTATATGAATAAGGTTCCCGCTTATAATTATTACCGTTTGCCCTATATGAATAAGGTTCCCGCTTATAATTATTACCGTTTGCCCTATATGAATAAGGTTCCCGCTTATAATTATTACCGTTTGCCCTATATGAATAAGGTTCCCGCTTATAATTATTACCGTTTGCCCTATATGAATAAGGTTTCCGCTTATAATTATTACCGTTTGCCCTATATGAATAAGGTTCCCGCTTATAATTATTACCGTTTGCCCTATATGAATAAGGTTCCCGCTTATAATTATTACCGTTTGCCCTATATGAATAAGGTTCCCGCTTATAATTATTACCGTTTGCCCTATATGAATAAGGTTCCCGCTTATAATTATTACCGTTTGCCCTATATGAATAAGGTCCCCGCTTATAATTATTACCGTTTGCCCTATATGAATAAGGTCCCCGCTTATAATTATTACCGTTTGCCCTATATGAATAAGGTTTCCGCTTATAATTATTACCGTTTGCCCTATATGAATAAGGTTCCCGCTTATAATTATTACCGTTTGCCCTATATGAATAAGGTTCCCGCTTATAATTATTACCGTTTGCCCTATATGAATAAGGTTCCCGCTTATAATTATTACCGTTTGCCCTATATGAATAAGGTTCCCGAAATGTTATCTTTTGGTCAGTGACCGTACATAGCAAAATATTATCTCATCAGGATAAAACGCCACGCTCCTTATATGTGAAAGACGTATTGAAGTAGCTGTTAAGATGTGTCATTTCTGTCCCGTTGAAACGTATTATTCTCGCCATTATCTCCCCTCTTACTTGTAACAAAAGTAAACATCCACATATACAGACTCATCACAATACAATCGTTTTACCTGCATTGCGCCTATTCACACGCTACAATCACAGCGTGTGTTCGTTGACCATTTCCAGTGCCAGCTTTTACGTACATACGTCATTGTTTAAAAACAAAACAAAGGATTGAAAAATACCAAAGGGGTAATCAGAAGTCGTAATTCGAAAAAGGGTAGACAATACCTACCCAAATGTAAAAGGACAAAATACTACACAGAAAACTAAAGATCGAGTAACACTACCCACATTATAAAAGCGAGGGAGTAATCAGACTGTCTGGAAGGGTGGGGAGTCCTTGTCACGAATGTAACTGATGGAAGGGTGGGGAGTTCTTATCACGAATGTAACTGATGGAAGGGTGGGGAGTCCTTGTCACGAATGTAACTGATGGAAGGGTGGGGAGTTCTTATCACGAATGTAACTGATGGAAGGGTGGGGAGTTCTTATCACGAATGTAACTGATGGAAGGGTGGGGAGTTCTTCTCACGAATGTAACTGATGGAAGGGTGAGGAGTTCTTATCACGAATGTAACTGATGGAAGGGTGGGGAGTTCTTATCACGAATGTAATTGATGGAAGGGTGGGGAGTTGTTGTCACGAATGTAACTGATGGAAGGGTGGGGAGTTCTTCTCACGAGTGTAACTGATGGAAGGGTGGGGAGTTCTTCTCACGAATGTAACTGATGGAAGGGTGGGGAATTCTTATCACGAATGTAACTGATGGAAGGGTGGGGAGTTCTTGTCACGAATGTAACTGATGGAAGGGTGGAGAGTTCTTGTCACGAATGTAGCTGATGGAAGGGTGGGGAGTTCTTGTCACGAATGTAACTGATTGAAGGGTGGGGAGTTCTTATCACGAATGTAACTGATGGAAGGGTGGGGAGTTCTTATCACGAATGTAACTGATGGAAGGGTGGGGAGTTCTTATCACGAATGTAACTGATGGAAGGGTGGGGAGTTCTTATCACGAATGTAACTGATGGAAGGGTGGGGAGTTCTTATCACGAATGTAACTGATTGATTGCTTGCTTTAGATTAAAGAGCAATCAACAAATATAAATATGCTTTTAATCCACTTTGTATTTACAGGTTGTTACAATTTTCATAACACAAAAAAAACTTGTAAGGACAACGCTCCAATATTTATATAATAACAATGTGTAGTACCAAAGTACTACAGATATGACCCAATTACCTATTTAATATACCTAAGCATAGAAGTGATGATGACATCAGAGGAGTTTTTTTGTTTTTTTAATTGTCATCTTAAATTAGCTTAATTATGAAAAAAGTAACACCAGGAAAGCATACTAATTATAATCTATAAAAGTATACAATACAATAAATTTCAGATCAAATTCGTCTAAAGATTGCGTTCTATGACATCAATGGTATTGTTGAACATTGATGTAGCAGTAAAAACGCCATTATTGCTGTCTCTATAAATCAAGAATGAAAATTGACGTTAAATGTTTCAAGCTAAAGCACACAGAAATATGGATTGATGGGGAGCTTCAGGATCCCATTAACGGGTTTATTGATGGGGAGGTTCAGGATCCCATTAACGGGTTTATTGATGGGAAAGTTCAGGATCCCATTAACGGGTTTATTGATGGGGAGGTTCAGGATGTCATTAACGGGTTTATTGATGAGAGGTTCAGGATACCATTAACGGGTTTATTGATGGAGAGGTTCAGGATCCCATTGACGGGCTTATTGATGGAGAGGTTCAGGATCCCATTAACGGGTTTATTGATGGGGAGGTTCAGGATCCCATTAACGGGTTTATTGATGGAGAGGTTCAGGATGCCATTAACGGGTTTATTGATGGGGGGGGGGGGGGAGTTCAGGATCCCATTAACGGGTTTATTGATGGGGAGGTTCTGGATCCCATTAACGGGTTTATTGATGGAGAGGTTCAGGATCCCATTAACGGGTTTATTGATGGAGTGGTTCAGGATCCCATTAACAGGTTTATTGATGGAGAGGTTCAGGATCCCATTAACGGGTTTATTGATGGAGAGGTTCAGGATCCCATTACCCGGTTTATTGATGGAGAGGTTCAGGATCCCATTAACGGGTTTATTGATGAGGAAGTTCAGGATCCCATTAACGGGTTTATTGATGAGGAAGTTCAGGATCCCATTAACGGGTTTATTGATGGGGAGGTTCAGGATGCCATTAACGGATTTATTGATGGGGAGGTTCAGTATGCCATTAACGGGTTTATTGATGGAGAGGTTCAGGATCCTATTAACGGGTTTATTGATGGGAAGGTTCAGGATGCCATTAACGGGTTTATTGATGGAGAGGTTCAGGATCCCATTAACGGGTTTATTGATGGAGAGGTTCAGGATCCCATTAACGGGTTCATTGATGGGGAGGTTCAGGATCCCATTAACGGGTTTATTGATGGAGAGGTTCAGGATGCCATTAACGGGTTTATTGATGGAGAGGTTCAGGATGCCATTAACGGGTTTATTGGTGGAGAGGTTCAGGATCCCATTAACGGGTTTATTGATGGGGAGGTTCAGGATCCCATTAACGGGTTTATTGATGAGGAGGTTCAGGATCCCATTAACGGGTTTATTGATGGAGAGGTTCAGGATCCCATTAACGGGTTTATTGATGGGGAGGTTCAGGATCCCATTAACGGGTTTATTGATGGAGAGGTTCAGGATCCCATTAACGGGTTTATTGATGGAGAGGTTCAGGATGCCATTAACGGGTTTATTGATGGGAAGGTATAGGATCCCATTAACGGGTTTATTGATGGGGAGGTTCAGGATCCCATTAACGGGTTTATAGATGGGAAGGTTTAGGATCCCATTAACGGGTTTATTGATGGGGAGGTTCAGGATGCCATTAACGGGTTTATTGATGGAGAAGTTCAGGATCCCATTAACGGCTTTATTGATGGGGGGTTCAGGATCCCATTAACGGGTTTATTGATGGAGAGGTTCAGGATCCCATTAACGGGTTTATTGATGGGGAGGTTCAGGATCCCATTAACGGGTTTATTGATGGGGAGGTTCAGGATGCCATTAACGGATTTATTGATGGAGAGGTTCAGTATGCCATTAACGGGTTTATTAATGGGGAGGTTCAGGATGCCATTAACGGGTTTATTGATGGGGAAGTTCAGGATCCCATTAACGGGTTTATTGATGGAGAGGTTCAGGATCCCATTACCGGGTTTGTTGATGGAGAGGTTCAGGATCCCATTAACGGGTTTATTGATGGGGGGGGGGGGGGGGGGTTCAGGATGCCATTAACGGGTTTATTGATGGGGAGGTTCAGGATCCCATTAACGGGTTTATTGATGGAGAGGTTCAGGATCCCATTAACGGGTTTATTGATGGAGAGGTTCAGGATCCCATTAATGGGTTTATTGATGGGGAGGTTCAGGATCCCATTAACGGGTTTATTGATGGGGAGGTTCAGGATCCCATTAACGGGTTTATTGATGAGGAGGTTCAGGATGCCATTAACGGGTTTATTGATGGGGAGGTTCAGTATGCCATTAACGGGTTTATTGATGGAGAGGTTCAGGATCCCATTACCGGGTTTATTGATGGAGAGGTTCAGGATCCCATTAACGGGTTTATTGATGAGGAAGTTCAGGATCCCATTAACGGGTTTATTGATGGGGAGGTTCAGGATGCCATTAACGGATTTATTGATGGGGAGGTTCAGGATCCCATTAACGAGTTTATTGATGGAGAGGTTCAGGATCCTATTAACGGGTTTATTGATGGGAAGGTTTAGGATGCCATTAACGGGTTTATTGATGGAGAGGTTCAGGATCCCATTACCGGGTTTATTGATGGAGAGGTTCAGGATCCCATTAACGGGTTTATTGATGGGGGGTTCAGGATGCCATTAACGGGTTTATTGGTGGAGAGGTTCAGGATCCCATTAACGGGTTTATTGATGGGGAGGTTCAGGATCCCATTAACGGGTTTATTGATGAGGAGGTTCAGGATCCCATTAACGGGTTTATTGATGGAGAGGTTCAGGATCCCATTAACGGGTTTATTGATGGGGAGGTTCAGGATCCCATTAACGGGTTTATTGATGGAGAGGTTCAGGATCCCATTAACGGGTTTATTGATGGAGAGGTTCAGGATCCCATTAACGGGTTTATTGATGGGAAGGTTCAGGATCCCATTAACGGGTTTATTGATGGGGAGGTTCAGGATTCCATTAACGGGTTTATTGATGGGAAGGTTTAGGATCCCATTAACGGGTTTATTGATGGAGAGGTTCAGGATCCCATTGACGGGCTTATTGATGGAGAGGTTCAGGATCCCATTAACGGGTTTATTGATGGGGAGGTTCAGGATCCCATTAACGGGTTTATTGATGGAGAGGTTCAGGATGCCATTAACGGGTTTATTGATGGGGGGGGGAGTTCAGGATCCCATTAACGGGTTTATTGATGGGGAGGTTCTGGATCCCATTAACGGGTTTATTGATGGAGAGGTTCAGGATCCCATTAACGGGTTTATTGATGGAGTGGTTCAGGATCCCATTAACAGGTTTATTGATGGAGAGGTTCAGGATCCCATTAACGGGTTTATTGATGGAGAGGTTCAGGATCCCATTACCCGGTTTATTGATGGAGAGGTTCAGGATCCCATTAACGGGTTTATTGATGAGGAAGTTCAGGATCCCATTAACGGGTTTATTGATGAGGAAGTTCAGGATCCCATTAACGGGTTTATTGATGGGGAGGTTCAGGATGCCATTAACGGATTTATTGATGGGGAGGTTCAGTATGCCATTAACGGGTTTATTGATGGAGAGGTTCAGGATCCTATTAACGGGTTTATTGATGGGAAGGTTCAGGATGCCATTAACGGGTTTATTGATGGAGAGGTTCAGGATCCCATTAACGGGTTTATTTATGGAGAGGTTCAGGATCCCATTAACGGGTTCATTGATGGGGAGGTTCAGGATCCCATTAACGGGTTTATTGATGGAGAGGTTCAGGATGCCATTAACGGGTTTATTGATGGAGAGGTTCAGGATGCCATTAACGGGTTTATTGGTGGAGAGGTTCAGGATCCCATTAACGGGTTTATTGATGGGGAGGTTCAGGATCCCATTAACGGGTTTATTGATGAGGAGGTTCAGGATCCCATTAACGGGTTTATTGATGGAGAGGTTCAGGATCCCATTAACGGGTTTATTGATGGGGAGGTTCAGGATCCCATTAACGGGTTTATTGATGGAGAGGTTCAGGATCCCATTAACGGGTTTATTGATGGAGAGGTTCAGGATGCCATTAACGGGTTTATTGATGGGAAGGTATAGGATCCCATTAACGGGTTTATTGATGGGGAGGTTCAGGATCCCATTAACGGGTTTATAGATGGGAAGGTTTAGGATCCCATTAACGGGTTTATTGATGGGGAGGTTCAGGATGCCATTAACGGGTTTATTGATGGAGAAGTTCAGGATCCCATTAACGGCTTTATTGATGGGGGGTTCAGGATCCCATTAACGGGTTTATTGATGGAGAGGTTCAGGATCCCATTAACGGGTTTATTGATGGGGAGGTTCAGGATCCCATTAACGGGTTTATTGATGGGGAGGTTCAGGATGCCATTAACGGATTTATTGATGGAGAGGTTCAGTATGCCATTAACGGGTTTATTAATGGGGAGGTTCAGGATGCCATTAACGGGTTTATTGATGGGGAAGTTCAGGATCCCATTAACGGGTTTATTGATGGAGAGGTTCAGGATCCCATTACCGGGTTTGTTGATGGAGAGGTTCAGGATCCCATTAACGGGTTTATTGATGGGGGGGGGGGGGGGTTCAGGATGCCATTAACGGGTTTATTGATGGGGAGGTTCAGGATCCCATTAACGGGTTTATTGATGGAGAGGTTCAGGATCCCATTAACGGGTTTATTGATGGAGAGGTTCAGGATCCCATTAATGGGTTTATTGATGGGGAGGTTCAGGATCCCATTAACGGGTTTATTGATGGGGAGGTTCAGGATCCCATTAACGGGTTTATTGATGAGGAGGTTCAGGATGCCATTAACGGGTTTATTGATGGGGAGGTTCAGTATGCCATTAACGGGTTTATTGATGGAGAGGTTCAGGATCCCATTACCGGGTTTATTGATGGAGAGGTTCAGGATCCCATTAACGGGTTTATTGATGAGGAAGTTCAGGATCCCATTAACGGGTTTATTGATGGGGAGGTTCAGGATGCCATTAACGGATTTATTGATGGGGAGGTTCAGGATCCCATTAACGAGTTTATTGATGGAGAGGTTCAGGATCCTATTAACGGGTTTATTGATGGGAAGGTTTAGGATGCCATTAACGGGTTTATTGATGGAGAGGTTCAGGATCCCATTACCGGGTTTATTGATGGAGAGGTTCAGGATCCCATTAACGGGTTTATTGATGGGGGGTTCAGGATGCCATTAACGGGTTTATTGGTGGAGAGGTTCAGGATCCCATTAACGGGTTTATTGATGGGGAGGTTCAGGATCCCATTAACGGGTTTATTGATGAGGAGGTTCAGGATCCCATTAACGGGTTTATTGATGGAGAGGTTCAGGATCCCATTAACGGGTTTATTGATGGGGAGGTTCAGGATCCCATTAACGGGTTTATTGATGGAGAGGTTCAGGATCCCATTAACGGGTTTATTGATGGAGAGGTTCAGGATCCCATTAACGGGTTTATTGATGGGAAGGTTCAGGATCCCATTAACGGGTTTATTGATGGGGAGGTTCAGGATTCCATTAACGGGTTTATTGATGGGAAGGTTTAGGATCCCATTAACGGGTGTATTGATGGGGAGGTTCAGGATGACATTAACGGGTTTATTGATGGGGAGGTTCAGGATCCCATTAACGACTTTATTGATGGGGAGGTTCATGATCATATTAACGGGTTTATTGATGGGGAGGTTCAGGATGCCATTAACGGGTATATTGATGGAGAGGTTAAGGATGCCCTTAACGAGTTTATTGATGGAGAGGTTCAGGATGCCATTAACGGGTTTATTGATGGGGGGGTTCAGGATCCCATTAACGGGTTTATTGATGGAGAGGTTCAGGATCCCATTAACGGGTTTATTGATGGGGAGGTTCAGGATGCCATTAACGGGTTTATTGATGGGGAGGTTCAGGATGCCATTAACGGGTTTATTGATGGGGAGGTTCAGGATCCCATTAACGGGTTTATTGATGGGGAGGTTCAGGATCCCATTAATGGGTTTATTGATGGGGAGGTTCAGGATCCCATTAACAGGTTTATTGATGGGGAGGTTCAGGGTCCTATTAACGGATTTATTGATGGAGAGGTTCAGGATGCCATTAACGGGTTTATTAATGGGGAGGTTCAGGATGCCATTAACGGGTTTATTGATGGGGAGGTTCAGGATGCCATTAACGGGTTTATTGATGGGGAGGTTCAGGATCCCTTTAACGGGTTTATTGATGGGGAGGTTCAGGATGCCATTAACGGGTTTATTGATGGGGAGGTTCAGGATCCCATTAACGGGTTTATTGATGGAGATGTTCAGGATCCCATTAACGGGTTTATTGATGGAGAGGTTCAGGATCCCATTAACGGGTTTATTGATGGGGAGGTTCAGGATCCCATTAACGGGTTTATTGATGGGGAGGTTCAGAATGCCATTAACGGGTTTATTGATGAGGAGGTTCAGGATGCCATTAACGGGTTTATTGATGGGGAGATTCAGTATGCCATTAACGGGTTTATTGATGGAGAGGTTCAGGATGCCATTAACGGGTTTATTGATGGAGAGGTTCAGGATCCCATTACCGGGTTTATTGATGGAGAGGTTCAGGATCCCATTAACGGGTTTATTGATGAGGAAGTTCAGGATCCCATTAACGGGTTTATTGATGGGGAGATTCAGTATGCCATTAACGGGTTTATTGATGGGGAGGTTCAGGATCCCATTAACGGGTTTATTGATGGGGAGGTTCAGAATGCCATTAACGGGTTTATTGATGAGGAGGTTCAGGATGCCATTAACGGGTTTATTGATGGGGAGATTCAGTATGCCATTAACGGGTTTATTGATGGAGAGGTTCAGGATGCCATTAACGGGTTTATTGATGGGGAGGTTCAGGATGCCATTAACGGATTTATTGATGGGGAGGTTCAGGATCCCATTAACGAGTTTATTGATGGAGAGGTTCAGGATCCTATTAACGGGTTTATTGATGGGAAGGTTCAGGATGCCATTAACGGGTTTATTGATGGAGAGGTTCAGGATCCCATTATCGGGTTTATTGATGGGGAGGTTCAGGATCCCATTAATGGGTTTATTGATGGGGAGGTTCAGGATCCCATTAACGGGTTTATTGATGGGGAGGTTCAGGATCCCATTAACGGGTTTATTGATGGGGAGGTTCAGGATCCCATTAATGGGTTTATTGATGGGGAGGTTCAGGATCCCATTAACGGATTTATTGATGGAGAGGTTCAGGATGCCATTAACGGGTTTATTAATGGGGAGGTTCAGGATGCCATTAACGGGTTTATTGATGGAGAGGTTCAGGATCCCATTACCGGGTTTATTGATGGAGAGGTTCAGGATCCCATTAACGGGTTTATTGATGGGGGGTTCATGATGCCATTAACGGGTTTATTGATGGGGAGGTTCAGGATCCCATTAATGGGTTTATTGATGGGGAGGTTCAGGATCCCATTAACGGGTTTATTGATGGAGAGGTTCAGGATCCCATTAACGGGTTTATTGATGGAGAGGTTCAGGATCCCATTAACGGGTTTATTGATGGGGAGATTCAGGATGCCATTAACGGGTTTATTGATGGGGAAGTTCAGGATCCCATTAACGGGTTTATTGATGGAGAGGTTCAGGATCCCATTTCCTCATTATTATTTATAGACATTCTCATTTTCTCATAATTATTTTTAGTGACATTTCCATTTTCTCATTACTACTTATAAAGACATTCCCATTTCTTCACGATTATTTCTAGTGACTTTCCCATTTTCTCATTACTACTTATAAAGACATTCCCACTTTTTCATGACTATTTATAATAACATTCATATTTTCTCATGACTAGTTATAGTGATATTCCTAATTTTTCGTTAAAGGCTATATCGCGTTTGGATTAGAAGAATCAACATCATGTGGTTTCCATTTATTCAACTTTGATGCTATTTCCTCTTTTATCAATTGTTTATGATTTGAAAAATCAATATATTTTCCTAACCTTAGAAATGTTCCAATATGTCTTTTTACAACATTCTTATAATCCAACATATCATAATTAATAATAATTATTTCCCGGTTCGGATCACTCTTGTAATTATGCCATGCATATTTCCATTCATTCTGTACCCACATTTTTAGTGGTCCTTTGTATTTTTCACTTAAAATGATGATGTAATTCATACTCTGGGACATAGATTCAGCAGTTTCATCATCACGTGATCTTCCTATCGTACAATCACGATACGGAAGGAATACCTTCAAATTTCTGCCTTCCAAAAAAGGGATCATGACTGTGGAGATCCATATTCTCAGATTTGTATCTGCTTCGTTACAAGATACATACACATCATATTCAATGCCTGAAATGGGGTTTTTTCTAACAAGTTTCAAGATAGGTCTTACCACCAGTATAAACAAGTAAAAACGAAGCAAAAATATACACGATATAATCAATGAAAAGACCAAACATAATGCGGCTAGTAGTGTATACATGTTTGTGTCGTTTTCATTATTTACTTGGCAGCCAAGACTTTCTTTTGTCATGTCCATAATTGTCCTAACGTTATCCTCTATTCTACATAGTATAATGGTATTGTCAAAGCACGATGTATTTCGTATTGGTAACCAATTTTGAAGCCAAATATCATCACAGTTGCAAGTCATTTCGATTCGTCCCATAGCAACCCGACATGGCTGTATATATTGTAATGCGCGTGGTATGTTAGTAATTTCATTCGTTCTCAGATCTATCCACGTGACATTGATCAATTTAGACAACAAATATTCTGGAAGTTCTTTTATGCTGTTATTTTGCAAATTTAGTTTTTTAATACGACTGAAATAATCTACGGAGGAATATATAAATCGACGGTCGACTAAATCAATCCGATTGTGTGAAAAATCGACACCAAGATGCGTGTGATCAGGTAATGCAGACGGTAATTTCGTTTTTCCGGAGTGTGAACAGTTCACGACAGTCCTACCTTGGCTTGGTTGGTCAAAACAATGACATTTAGGGGGGCATTTGCCAACCATTGAAATATTACAAACAAAAACATCAAATTTGCCATCTTTGATTAAATCCAATAATCGAATACCGTTTAATTCAGGTGGTGACGCACAGACTATATCAAAGTAGTCTCTGTGCTCGACAAAAATCACCAGGCGTGCCATGCGAACAAATGAATACAGTTTACAATCACAGATCAGTTTGTTGTCCCGAAAATCGAAGCCATAATTCATCAATTTTCCAAGGTATAAGATACTACTAAAACCAAGAGCGGCTCTATTGATGAATTGACTACCGTTAATATAATTGTTTCTAAAACTAACATATCCACCATACCCAAATGTAGAATTTCTATGGCACGCCCAATTAAGAGAATTGTTTATAGACGATATCATATTATTTGAAAAGTTAACTTCACAGAAAGCCTTTTGCTTTGTCCATACGATATTTGTAACATCGATTGTTCTAAGTCTGTTATGGGAAAGATCCACGTTAACTAAAAACCCATCCACATTCATTAAAAACATAGGCTCTAACGATTTAATTCGATTATATGACAAATCGATTACTCGAATTCGTTTCATCTGTAAAAACATATCTTTGTTGAAATATTCGATTGCATTACTCTTAAGAATAAGCGTGTCTAATATTAAAAGACAACTGACGTCATCGATGTTTGAAATTCTGTTGAATGAGAAGTCGATTGTGATAATATTTGTAAAATTACACGTATTACATGGTATTTCTGTTAGATTTCCATGGTGATAATTAGCGTAGTAATACGTATACAAGTTCAAAGGATTTCGAAACAAAGCACTACAAGTGTCGTTTTTAGTCATTTCGATTTTTAAATTCCCTACATCATTCCACTTTGGTTCTGAGTAACATACACAACAACTAAGCATTGCATCCATATCACCTGAATAGCGTGAACATTTACTTGGACATTGTATATCCGATCTGTTAAAAAGCTGTTGAAATTTGTCATCAAACGGCAGCAGTAGTGCCAGTTTCACAACTGTCAACATGATAAAAAACTGAATTTTGTTGATGACCATTTTTGCCATAACTTAAATCTCAACTAACCAGGAAGTGCTGCACAATGCTACAACTCTATAAATACTAATCATGACGCATGATTGTATAGCTATATGGTATATACACACCTTAAATTTGGTTATGTCATGATGTGTTGTTTAACAATTAGACATTTAAACTTTAAATTGTATAGAAACACTTTTTCCATATTCATTTTTCCACACAAAGAATATTATAATATTATTCTCTGTCAAATTATCGCGTTGTGGGGTATGCTAACAACATGGGAAGAAAATTGTCTTCCTCTTAAAGCCCTTATATGTTGGAGGTACAACAAGTCATAGCTTCTCTTTAATAAGCATTTCGTTATTTACAGTTGTGTTTTCTGTATTCTATTTTGTATGTCAGACTCTATCAATTCAGTAGACAGCAACATATTGTCAATCGACACGACAACTCTTCTCAGTTTCCATGGAATTGTTCTGTTTAGATGGTCCTTAGAGTTAAGTTTTTACACATGTATTCTTCTGGTTGTCCCGTCGAGTGACCAAATGTCGCCATCTGCCCGTAACTGTTCGGAATCCGACATACTTATTGCACTTTTTATACCATGTCTTTTTTTATGTTTATAAATATCCTAGTGTGACCAAGCCTTACTGTTGCCAGCACACCCCTGTGTTTAACTGCCTTTTTTTCATAGCTCTTTAAAATTTTCAAAACTCAAATCATTAAGCCTTACACAAAAACAATATGAGATATATTAGTTTCATCGTATACAATGCCACATTATACAACATTTATCTGAAACATGATAAAATATATGACATAATATAATTATCCACAATAATACATTATATATAAAATATATGACATAATATAATTATCCACAATAATACATTATATATACTAAATGAAGGAGGAAAGGATACTAACAACGATTGGTTACTTTTTTTTTTTTTTTTGATAATTTGATATAGATATAACATAACATACAACCATAAGCGTAATAACTATTGGTTAATTAATATTGTGTGTCACAAGACAACATTAAGTACTATAAAGTATCATAAGAAATGAAATGACTGCCATGTGTGAACGAATATAAGTATGTTGGTGTGTAGAAATGACTGCCATGTGTGAACGAATATAAGTATGTTGGTGTGTAGATGACTGCCATGTGTGAACGAATATAAGTATGTTGGTGTGTAGAAATGACTGCCGTGTGTGAACGAATATAAGTATGTGGGTGTGTAGAAAATGGACTGCCGTGTGTGAACGAATATAAGTATGTTGGTGTGTAGAAATGACTGCCGTGTGTGAACAGATATAAGTATGTTGGTGTGTAGAAATGACTGCCATATGTGAACGAATATAAGTATGTTGGTATGTAGAAATGACTGCCATGTGTGAACGAATATAAGTATGTGGGTGTGTAGAAATGACTGCCAGTGTGTGAACGAATATAAGTATGTGGTGTGTAGAAATGACTGCCATGTGTGAACGAATATAAGTATGTTGGTGTGTAGAAATGACTGCCATGTGTGAACGAATATAAGTATGTTGGTGTGTAGAATTAATTAATGCCATGTGTGAACGAATATAAGTATGTTGGTGTGTAGAAATGACTGCCATGTGTGAACGAATATAAGTATGTTGGTGTGTAGAAATGACTGCCATGTGTGAACGAATATAAGTATGTTGGTGTGTAGAAATGACTGCCATGTGTGAACGAATATAAGTATGTTGGTGTGTAGAAATGACTGCCATGTGTGAACGAATATAAGTATGTTTGGTGTGTAGAAATGACTGCCATGTGTGAACGAATATAAGTATGTTGGTGTGTAGAAATGACTGCCATGTGTGAACGAATATAAGTATGTTGGTGTGTAGAAATGACTGCCATGTGTGAACGAATATAAGTATGTTGGTGTGTAGAAATGACTGCCATGTGTGAACGAATATAAGTATGTTGGTGTGTAGAAATGACTGCCATGTGTGAACGAATATAAGTATGTTGGTGTGTAGAAATGACTGCCATGTGTGAACGAATATAAGTATGTTGGTGTGTAGAAATGACTGCCATGTGTGAACGAATATAAGTATGTTGGTGTGTAGAAATGACTGCCATGTGTGAACGAATATAAGTATGTTGGTGTGTAGAAATGACTGCCATGTGTGAACGAATATAAGTATGTTGGTGTGTAGAAATGACTGCCATGTGTGAACGAATATAAGTATGTTGGTGTGTAGAAATGACTGCCATGTGTGAACGAATATAAGTATGTGGGTGTGTAGAAATGACTGCCATGTGTGAACGAATATAAGTATGTTGGTGTGTAGAAATGACTGCCATGTGTGAACGAATATAAGTATGTTGGTGTGTAGAAATGACTGCCATGTGTGAACGAATATAAGTATGTTGGTGTGTAGAAATGACTGCCATGTGTGAACGAATATAAGTATGTTGGTGTGTAGAAATGACTGCCATGTGTGAACGAATATAAGTATGTTGGTGTGTAGAAATGACTGCCATGTGTGAACGAATATAAGTATGTTGGTGTGTAGAAATGACTGCCATGTGTGAACGAATATAAGTATGTTGGTGTGTAGAAATGACTGCCATGTGTGAACGAATATAAGTATGTTGGTGTGTAGAAATGACTGCCATGTGTGAACGAATATAAGTATGTTGGTGTGTAGAAATGACTGCCATGTGTGAACGAATATAAGTATGTTGGTGTGTAGAAATGACTGCCATGTGTGAACGAATATAAGTATGTTGGTGTGTAGAAATGACTGCCATGTGTGAACGAATATAAGTATGTTGGTGTGTAGAAATGACTGCCATGTGTGAACGAATATAAGTATGTTGGTATGTAGATATGACTGCCATGTGTGAACGAATATAAGTATATTGGTGTGTAGAAATGACTGCCATGTGTGAACGAATATAAGTATGTGGGTGTGTAGAAATGACTGCCATGTGTGAACGAATATAAGTATGTTGGTGTGTAGAAATGACTGCCATGTGTGAACGAATATAAGTATGTTGGTGTGTAGAAATGACTGCCATGTGTGAACGAATATAAGTATGTTGGTGTGTAGAAATGACTGCCATGTGTGAACGAATATAAGTATGTTGGTGTGTAGAAATGACTGCCATGTGTGAACGAATATAAGTATGTGGGTGTGTAGAAATGACTGCCATGTGTGAACGAATATAAGTATGTTGGTGTGTAGAAATGACTGCCATGTGTGAACGAATATAAGTATGTTGGTGTGTAGAAATGACTGCCATGTGTGAACGAATATAAGTATGTTGGCGTGTAGAAATGATTGCAATGTGTGAACGAATATAAGTATGTGGGTGTGTAGAAATGACTGCCATGTGTGAACGAATATAAGTATGTTGGTGTGTAGAAATGACTGCCATGTGTGAACGAATATAAGTATGTGGGTGTGTAGAAATGACTGCCATGTGTGAACGAATATAAGTATGTGGGTGTGTAGAAATGACTGCCATGTGTGAACGAATATAAGTATGTTGGTGTGTAGAAATGACTGCCATGTGTGAACGAATATAAGTATGTTGGTGTGTAGAAATGACTGCCATGTGTGAACGAATATAAGTATGTTGGTGTGTATTTATCTAGGTCTTTGAAGTTTAATTATCATATAAATTATTATGTAAAGGAGAATGCAGATCAAAAGTTGAATTACTGTATCCGTATACTTGGTGAACATGAACATTTTAACAGGTTAAGTTTTGGAGACGCTTTATGGCATTCGGTTTTAAGACCGTCTGTGTCCCATGGAAGCTCTGTTTGGTTTCCATCCTCTGTCGGTCATGTTGAATCATTAGAAAGTATACAGTACAAGATGGCTAAACTTATTATGAATACTAGGATGAACATACCTAAATCAGCCCTGTTTTTGGAGCTCGGTTGGGAACCCGTCTATACCTTCATGAACCGACAAAGGGTAGCATATTATGAACGTTTTCAGAATCTGGCAGACGATCGATTGTGTAAAGTAATTCTTAATATGCTTAGAAATTCTGAGAATTCCGAGTATCATACATACTTTAAAAATGTATTTATAGATCTTGGCTTAGATGATTATGTACAAAGTGTTATAGATATAGAAGTGTTTAGAGATTTTTATGGGCAATCATCAGTAAAGCAGAATGAATTTGGAAAAGTATTATCTAAAAGTAGCCTGTCTATGTATAATAATTGTCGAGTTTCTATGGGTAAACAATTATACTTGTCTGAGGACTTCAATTTTGAAGCTTCTCGTTTAAAGCTCCTTGCCAGAACAAATTGTTTCGGCATAAATGCTACCCTATTTAGGATGTCACTTTCGGATAATGATAGGTGTTCTGTGTGTCCTCTTCACAGCATCGAGGACTTGCAGCACTTTGCACTAGAATGCCCATTATATGAAGATATACGGGCAGACATTTTTAGTCAAATCGAATGTGTTCTCCAGTAATCATAAATCAGATGGGTGTCAAGTTTGAGGAGCTGTCGTCATACTATAAGCTTTTATTTATGTTTGGCGACAATGGATATGACATCAGTGCAGAAATGGGTAAAGAACTGGATTATTTAACAAAACTGTATCTTGTAGATATAGAATCTTTCTTTGCGAACAGTCGATTATCGTATTTCTACAGTCTCGATAGTTAAACTTTAAAATTTCTCGCCGAGAAATTTTAAAGTTTAACTATCGAGACTGTAGAAATACGATAATCAACTGCTCACAAAGAAAGATTCTGTTTCTCTAATTCTTTAATACGTCAATTATTTCGTTTTAAAAATATAGCACTTTAAATACCCCGTGGGGAACCCATCACATTCCATTTGATGACGTATTTTAGTGTTGATATGAATACGCTATTCATAACGATGTCGCTTGAAGAAAACAAAATATTGAAATGACACTGTTTTTCATTTGAAGTAAGCAATGGTTAATAACAAATTACAATTGAAGAAAGTATTTGAAAGGCACTAAAATCTTTAAAAAGTCTGGGTCATGACCGTTCGAAGATCCAATCAGAAACCGAGAACAACAAAATCACACGTGATGGAACAAATTTTTCTCTCACCGGTTAAAAACACTGTTGTTGGACTTTCACACTTATGCTGTCATAACGTACTGTACTTCATAAACAACCCTTCAGTAGCTTTCCTTATACATTTTGCACTCCATTTCAGAATATTGTTAAACACAATTCTATCTTCCTCCATTCGTGAAGGTGGGGATTTGGGAGTGGCCTCACAAGTGGAATAGCTTAGGGCCTCTCTTTATCTAAATCCGGCACTGATGCAGCTTCTTTATTGCTAAAGAGAAATCTTCTATGGCTATAACTATGTTATAAATTAACATCATTAGGTGTACAGTTAGTCTATGTATTTATTTGGAGATTAGTCAATATGAATGAGTCAGTACCAATAACTGGATAATAGACATTGGCGGATTCAATGGGGTAGTGGGAGTTCAGGGGTCACGGTCCCCCCTTTTGAGCTAAGTTATAGACTGGTATAAACGTGTTTTAACAGAATATTTTCAATTTCGTCCTTGTCATTTTTCCTTTTACCATGTTTTGTCATTTTCAATTACCACCCGGTATCTTTTACCATGTTTTGTCATTTTCAATTACCACCCGGTATCTTTTACCATGTTTTGTCATTTTCAATTACCACCCGGTATCTTTTACCATGTTTTGTCATTTTCAATTACCACCCGGTATCTTTTACCATGTTTTGTCATTTTCAATTACCACCCGGTATCTTTTACCATGTTTTGTCATTTTCAATTACCACCCGGTATCTTTTACCATGTTTTGTCATTTTCAATTACCACCCGGTATCTTTTACCATGTTTTGTCATTTTCAATTACCACCCGGTATCTTTTACCATGTTTTGTCCCTTACCACCCGGTATCTTTTGATTCAAATTCTAAACAAAACTCCCCATTATGGAATTGTCTGCATCCGCCTCTGATAGATGAATGTGTATAGTTTTCATACTTCGAGATTATGAATGGTTATGGTTTTCATGATGAGGGAATATGTGATTTTTTGTGGGGGAAGGGGGTCAACCTCCAGCGGCACCAACTTACCAAATATTAACCCCGCGATATCATACCGGTTACAATTTAACATCTGTATTAATTAATATACATTTAGATATAAAATGAAACGGGTAAAAATAGATTTCACTTGTAAATAAATGTCTCTAAAAACGTATCTAATTTAGTACACATGACGCGTTTCTGGAATAACCTTCATCAGTAGCTCAAGGTCAAAATATAGTACAACCGAATAATTTAAGTCTTTGTGAGCAGGTACACTACGGGGCCTAAAACAGGATATCTAAAGTCCACCAACATTTCATATATTCATGACTTTAGTTATAATAAATTAGATTATGCTGAAACTTTAAATTTCAAGCGTAAATATGTCTTACACGATTCGATCACAGACACTCGACGTCTGAACCCCGCTTTTCCCGGTTGACCCCCCTTTTACCACAAAGTTGAATTTCACTAAATTTATTTTGTTTCCCTTAAAATACGTGTATTCAACATATTTGTGTTTAAAATTTTGAGTATCTTCGCTTTGTTGGAATCTGTGTCCACAACGAACCCGGAAAAAAAATCAGAAAGTAACATTAAGGGTTTGTATATGTATTTTCCGGGTTCGTGTGGACACAGATTCCAACAAAGCGAAGATACGCAAAAATCTTAAAGCACAAATATGCTTAATACACGTATTTAAGGGGGACAAATAAATTTAGTGAAATTCAACTTTGTGGAAAAAGGGGGGTCAACCTGGAAAAGGGGGGTCCAGACGCCGAGTGCCTGTGGATTCGATGTCATTACTTTATATATGTTAATCGTAAATTGGGCCCTATTTCAACGGCACATCCAATTTGGAGTAACACCTCTCAATAATAACAATAGTACGCCCAGATGGCCGATTTGAAAAAAACAATTCTTTTGGATCATTTGATAAAATTGACAAGAAATTTTATCGACTTTTTGTAAATAGATAGAAGTCAAATTTATTATACCCCAACGTTATTTGAGTTGATATTCATCTGGTACAGGCTATGTATATATCGGATTCATTACAATAAAGTATCCCCCAAGATGTACCCCTGTGAGATGAAGAAAGGTCAATATTTAGAAGAAACGATAATATTATCATTTGTAAAAAAATTACAATGGAGAGACACTTTCAACCGGAGCAGTTAGAAGGTAAATGTAATTTTAAAATCTAAAGATGAAGTTCCAATATTTACAATTGATTGAAATGAATTTAGAATATATCACTGAAACCTTGACCTTTGAACTATGTATTGATGTCTTTTATGATCTACATCTGAAAAATAATGCGATGGTGAAAGAGCTAGGGTTTTAGCCAACAAACCAACAATAATTTCAATTAAGCTGTAAATTTCTCTCTTTAATCATACAGTTACACTTTAAAATCTCTTGCAGGTATTTTCTCTTGGATTTACATTTCCAACACATGAATTTCGTTGTTTTCTTTACCAGTTTCGTGTTCAAAGGGAGATAACTCTAATTATTTTCTAGGTATTTCATCAGCTGATCAACAACCAGATGTCTATGAAGATCGATTCAATACAATTGTGGAGAATGGATTCGTCGCTCTTGGTATTTCTCTAGGACACAAAGTTGGGCTGTTTAAAGCTCTTATTGAACTGTCTGAACCTGAGACCTCTCTAACTATTGCACAACATGCTAATTTACATGAAAGGTATAAAGTGCTACACATACAACAGGTTTAATTTAACTCCAGGGTCACACACGTATAGTGCTACACATACAACAGGTTTAATTTAACTCCAGGGTCACACACGTATAGTTCGTACATAATTATTTTTATTAATATTATATCAGGGGCGTATGATCCGGAGTATAAGGTGGTATGTCCCTTCCCCCCTTTCAAAAGTATGGGGGGGTGGGGTAATCTATGCGTTTCCTCTCCGCTTTTTTGACAAAAAAAATTAGAAATAGCTGATATATGAGCTTTGAAGCAGAAAATGTGCAATAAATCACGATGTAAGTCTATACATGTAGCTCTCAACCCAACTCTAAAGTTTGCACCCCACCACTCCTCCGCTTCTGTATATTATAACGAGTTTGTGGTTGTTTACTGCCAGTGAACAATTTTTCAACTGTATATCATGCATAGGTATTCTAACATTAAATTCTCCTCCTTTTCGGAATGGTATCAACCTATACAAAATATCAGTTTATTCCTAAAATGTTGTAGTTCAAAAAAGTTTGCTCATCTTCGGATATAATGAATATCACGTGTTCACACGTATTGCGAAATATTCTCGCACAGTTTCCATGGTAACCATGCATGCTTTAGCACATGTTCATCATGATAACGCAATCGACAGACTAAACCACGCTCGCCTCGAGCTTGATAGATCGTGGGTTCGATCCCCGGTCGCGTCAAACCAAAGACTATAAAATTGGTATTTGGTGCTTATCCTATAAGCACGCAACACTAATGAGTAAGAGCAAAGACTGGTTTGTTAGGAATCAGAATAATGTGTCAGAATGAGGCTACATGGTTTACTCTACACACGAACTGTTGTTTTAGTGAGCTAGCAATATAAAAATCTACACACGGACTGTTGTTTCAGTGAGCTAGCAATATAAAAATCTACACACGGACTGTTGTTTCAGTGGGCTAGCAATATAAAAATCTACACACGGACTGTTGTTTCAGTGAGCTAGCAATATAAAAATCTACACACGGACTGTTGTTTCAGTGGGCTAGCAATATAAAAATCTACACACGGACTGTTTGTTTCAGTGGACTAGCAATATAAAAATCTACACACGGACTGTTGTTTCAGTGAGCTAGCAATATAAAAATCTACACACGGACTGTTGTTTCAGTGGGCTAGCAATATAAAAATCTACACACGGACTGTTGTTTCAGTGAGCTAGCAATATAAAAATCTACACACGGACTGTTGTTTCAGTGAGCTAGCAATATAAAAATCTACACACGGACTGTTGTTTCAGTGGGCTAGCAATATAAAAATCTACACACGGACTGTTGTTTCAGTGGGCTAGCAATATAAAAATCTACACACGGACTGTTGTTTCAGTGGGCTAGCAATATAAAAATCTACACGCGGACTGTTGTTTCAGTGGGCTAGCAATATAAAAATCTACACACGGACTGTTGTTTCAGTGAGCTAGCAATATAAAAATCTACACACGGACTGTTGTTTCAGTGGGCTAGCAATATAAAAATCTACACACGGACTGTTGTTTCAGTGAGCTAGCAATATAACAATCTACACACGGACTGTTGTTTCAGTGGGCTAGCAATATAAAAATCTACACACGGACTGTTGTTTCAGTGAGCTAGCAATATAAAAATATACACACGGACTGTTGTTTCAGTGGGCTAGCAATATAAAAATCTACACACGGACTGTTGTTTCAGTGAGCTAGCAATATAAAAATCTACACACGGGCTGTTGTTTCAGTGAGCTAGCAATATAAAAATCTACACACGGACTGTTGTTTCAGTGGACTAGCAATATAAAAATATACACACGGACTGTTGTTTCAGTGAGCTAGCAATATAAAAATCTACACACGGACTGTTGTTTCAGTGGGCTAGCAATATAAAAATCTACACACGAACTGTTGTTTCAGTGAGCTAGCAATATAAAAATCTACACACGGACTGTTGTTTCAGTGAGCTAGCAATATAAAAATCTACACACGGACTGTTGTTTCAGTGAGCTAGCAATATAAAAATCTACACACGGACTGTTGTTTCAGTGGGCTAGCAATATAAAAATCTACACACGGACTGTTGTTTCAGTGAGCTAGTAATATAAAAATCCAAATAAGCGTGTTGGTCTAGTACAAAGTGGACCTCATCATCCTTTCATTGAATCTATCTTTTTCTCGTCATGATTTAGCTGACAAATTGCTCATTTGGCGTTAAACAACACGCTCACTCGACAGAATAAATATATTTTGCAGTTATTTACATCACCTGTGATCCAGTTACAGTGATTAATATGTGGTTTTGTTCTTCTATTTTTCGTGTTCAAGATCGTTAATTTTCCTTTTTTTAATTTTATGGCGTATTGTCATTCCAGGTATGTCAGAGAATGGCTGTTTTCCATGGTGGCAGCTAAGATTGTTTTTGCAACTGACGATGACAAATACTATATACCAGAAACTTGTAAAGGAAAGACGGGCAAAAGTCACTACTCTACGATTTTGCCAGCTGTGGCACCATTAACAAAGGATCTGGAAAAGTGCTTCAAAGCGAACGAAGATTATACGGCCGGTAATACAAATTAATATGATCATGTAACACACAAACACTCAAGAAACCAAGGTTTAAATAATGATGGTCAATAATTTCACCAATATCAACAAAACAAACCAACCACCTCTCATCCCAAATTTGAACGCAAAAAGACCACTACATGTGACCTTGGAAATGCATGTCCTGACTTATAACAGGAACACAAATGTGGCGGTTTTAAACCGCTTAATGAGATCCCAACCTTTTCACCATGATAATTGGATCTCCAACGGCAATAGACATTATTAATGAATGAGGAACTTAGGAATTAATTAACAAAATAAGAATGCTATTAAAAGACTGGCACAATCCATATGTACAATGTATTTAGCAATATATATAATGTATTATTTTTATTTAAACAGGTTACGATTTTTCGAAACTTGGTGGAGTTTTTAAGTTCATAGATGAAGATAGAAAAATGTGTGACAACAAATGGTTAGATGACAATATAGTCCCCCATCAATACAAAAACAAAGGTAAGAGCCCGGATGTAATAGGGAATGGTGTAGATAGCGCAGTTGATAAAAAAGAAACAAAAAGGGTGATAACTCTCACAATAAATTCACTAAATTCGGTATTAAAATAGAGTCGAAATAATGCTGAAATCGGTAAAAGTAAATTAATTCTTCTGTAATGGATACGTTCCTCTATCTAAGATTAATTTTAAGGGGTCGTCGTGGTCGTGATTGTATGGTATTTGGATTTACAACTACCTTTGCAATTGGTGACTATCACCACTAATGTTTGCGAGTTTAAATTCCGCTCATGGCGAGATCTACAGCATTATGTGATAAAGTTTGTCAGTGACTTGCGGCAGGTCGGTGTTCTTTCCCCCAGAATTCCGGTTTCCTCCACCAATAAAACAGACCGCCACGATATAGCTGAACTATTGTTGAAAGTGGCGTTAAGTCAGATGCTCATGAATGTTAAGGAGTTCCTGCTCCACATGCGACACCGGCCATGTTACTCTGGTTACAACACCAATGATAAGTCATGGTTGAGGAAACACCGGCCATGTTACTCTGGTTACAACACCAATAATAAGTCATGGTTGAGGAAATTAAAGGACCGGATTGTGTAATGTTGGAAAGTTTACATCCATATCCTTTCTTAATAATTAATTTTATTATTTTGTAGATAAAATCAGACATATTTTAGACATAGGATGTGGAACTGGTAGAATAACTATTAATATTGCCCACAATTTCCCTGAAGCTCACGTGATCGGAGTAGATATAGACGAGGCTGCCATAGACACGGCAAATGTAAGCAAAGCTACAGAACGCTTGAAAAACGTCGAATTCCGTATACTTAATGCGGGAGATATGCCAACAGATTGGGCGGGACGGTTTGATTGGGTAACAATGTTAACTGTTTTACACGACTTACCCAATCCTGATCCAAGCATTAAAGGCGTTTTACAGGTGATTAAAGACGACGGAGTTTTTACGGCCTTAGATCCTGCTACGCATTCAGATCCGAAACTAAATATTGGAAGCAAAACTGCTGCAGCTTCATTGGCAATTAGCTGTTACGTTTGCCTCCCATGTAGTCTTTCAGCACCACCGGCAGTAGGAAATGGTATTGGTTGGGGTTTAGAAAATAGAGCGAAATATCTAAGTGACAACGGATTTGATGTTCAAGGAAATGGACTGACGTCTGTTATTCATTGTACTAAAAGAAAATAATGAACTCATTAATTAGACCAATAAACATTACAATGTTTGAAATTTAGTAGCAGAGTGAGGGATTGTTAATTAACGCCAACTCAGCAATATTTCAGCTGTTCCATGGCGAGAACAAATTAATTTTCAAATAAATAATGAGGAGGTCCGCTTTGTACTAGAGTAGCACGCTTAGCTGGATGTGTATAGTGCTAGCTCACTGAAACAACACTCCGCGGATAGACATGTCGCCCCACTCCGACACATTATACTGATTCCAGGCCAACAGATAGACATGTCGCCCCACTCCGACACATTATACTGATTCCAGGCCAACAGATAGACATGTCGCCCCACTCCGACACATTATACTGATTCCAGGCCAACAGATAGACATGTCGCCCCACTCCGACACATTATACTGATTCCAGGCCAACAGATAGACATGTCGCCCCACTCCGACACATTATACTGATTCCAGGCCAACAGATAGACTTGTCGCCCCACTCCGACACATTATACTGATTCCAGGCCAACAGATAGACATGTCGCCCCACTCCGACACATTATACTGATTCCAGGCCAACAGATAGACATGTCGCCCCACTCCGACACATTATACTGATTCCAGGCCAACAGATAGACATGTCGCCCCACTCCGACACATTATACTGATTCCGATTTAACCAGTCTTTCTCCTTAATGTTACGTGCTTAGCGGAGAAGCAACAAATACTAATTTTATAGTCTTTGATTTGATCCGGTCGGTGCTCGAATCCACGATTTACTGAACTCGAGGCAAGCACGCTAACCAATATACCACCGATGCGGTTAAATTTAGTAGCATGTGGTACTAAGATTGATAACTCTTGTGAGTGTATTGATCCGCGAGTATGCATTGGCAGTTAAAAAATAGGGCCATTTTACATTTGCGGGTCACAATTCATACGATTTACATGTCGATAGAGGTTGTTCGGAGTATAGCAGTTTTGTCAGTATCTATCAAAGATGGACGATAACTCTGTAAATTTTGCAAAAGTTGATGATGGACATAAAAAATAGTTAAAATAAAATAAAACATTTTCCTTGCATGTAAAAGACAACATGTAGCAGTCCCTGTTTGTTGTGAGGGCTTATTTTTGGTCCGTTGCAACCTATCTTCGGTTTTTGGTGTATATCGACATTCTTGCCAATTTTTCAGTCATATCGCGACTACCAGACTTATTAAGTGGGTATGATCGGACAGTTTGAATGGACTGGCAGGTTAAAATCCCTGCTTTGAGCAGGTGTTTAGATCTTAATACTTCATGAGATTAAAATCGGTGTTGGGCGATGTTAGACTAGTGTTCAGATGTCCACGACCTGAACCACTCCATCTTCACGTCCTCCGTTGCAAGTCAAGATCTTCCGATCCTGTCCATTATTCCTCCTATTCTCCATCATGATTATAATTTGTCTGACACAATGCTCAGTTGACGTTAAACAACACTCGGTCGATATTAATCAATCGATTAGTGGTTGATTGATTGATTTTTGGTGTTTAACGCCACTTTCAGCAATATTTCAGCTATATCATGCCGACCAGTTTTAGTGGTGGAAGAAGCCTGAATGCCCGGTGAGAACAACCGACCATGGGCAAGCAATTGGTAAACTTTATCACTTGCGGCTGCGAGTCGAGTGCACCCTTTTTGTAATTTACAAAGTCGGGTGCGAACCCACGCCGTATTGGTGATAGGCTTATATGAGTTGTTACGTAATCCAACGACCTAACTCACTGAGCCACCCGGGCCCTCTCGATTATTGGATGTAGGTATTAAACAGACATGTTTCTTATGGCGGAATGTCTGTGTTTAATTGTAGATGGTGTTTCTCCTATAATTTTTTTTTTTAGAGTTTTACTTTGTGCTAAATCTTAAATGTAGGATACATATAGATGTATTTGGGATTTTATGGTAGATGGGAGTCACTATGGCTTTTGTATTATTTTTGTAAGAACGGTAATAAAATAACCGGATATACATCACTTCACTAAGAGGGTAGGTGTTGGCACATAAATCAAATATTACCCCGCCACTTCTTGAAGCATCTGTACCAAGCCAAAATTTTATTTGATTTGATTTGATTGTGTTTAATGCCACTTTCAGCAATATTTCAGCTATATCATGGCGAACAGTTTTAGTGGTGGAAGAATCCGGAGTACCCGGAGAGAACCATCGACCATGGGCAAGCAACTGGTTAGCTGCGGAACCGTAGACCTTTATGGTCCTTTTTTTTTGGCGGACCATAGGACTACGGATTTCACCCTATCAAAAATTTGCGGAACTGCGCCAAGAATTCGTCGCACCTTTCAAAAGTAAGCTTCACAACAAAACGCTTTGTGAGAGCGGAGTCATGTGGATAACTCGTTTCGTTACATATTTATCTATCGCCTTTCATATTTACTTACTTATTATTATTCATTTCTAGCTCATTATAATAAAAAATGTTTCGATATTAACTGATTTCACCTACTTAGTCCCGCCATTTTGTCTTTGTCTGTGGTATTCTCGCTTTGAGGTCACATGACTTTTGAGAGATGACTCTAACAGCATAACACGTGTTTTATTATTTATTATTTATTATCATTTATGATAATAAAATAAAATACAAATTGGGAACCGCATAGGTAGCGTAATGGTTAGCGTGCTCGCATCGAGTGCGATAGATTGTGGGTTCGAGCCCCGGTCGGGTCAAACCAAAGAATATAAAATTGGTATGTGTTGCTTCTCCGCTAAGCACGCAGCGCTAAGGAGTAAGAGCAAAGACTGGTTGGCTCAGAATCAGAATAATGTGTTCGAGTGGAGCGACATATCTACCCGCGGACTGTTGTTTCAGTTAGCTGACACTATAAAAAAATAAAAAATACTGGAAGCTTGTCGCCATTTGGTTGTTTCTACTGTCAAACGACATTCTTGAATTTTACAATATAATATAAATGTACCAATCAAATTGTCTGAAGCTAATACAAATAAAATGAGGGTAATAGCAAGATTGAAACATAAGATGTTTAATAGTATTTCTTCGCCGTCCCGTTACTGGTTTTTTTTCATCCTGCACTTGTTCTATTTGAGCAGTTGCATTGACCGGATATTTTTTGCTATACCCCGGTATTTGGTTATTGATCAAGATATAGTTTTCTGGTACCTGATTCATGTTGAGCGACGGTAAGAAACAGTAACAGCATTTATGCTTATAAGCTTATAAGCGCGGACTTCACAGAGGACACAATCAAAAACGATAAGAACGACGTTTGTTTCTGCTCTTTTTAGACAATTTCTTTGGGGCTTTTGACATACCACGATAGATACAATACGTATATTGTCGGAAAATATATAATTCATTTCCACTTGCTGCGAAACAGGTAAGAAAAACTCGTATATATAAATTTTATATTTTCGACAATGTATTTATTTTCTCCCTCGTTTCAGTTCTCAGAAAATATTTTTTTTTTATTAAAGTAATATGAAAGGCAAATATCGTGGAATTTTTTTATTAAATATTTTCACTTAATACGTCACTTAATTTTAACTAAAATCAACTGCATAACATTAAAAATCCGCTCAAAAGCAGATTTTAAGAGCAAATCGCAAAATATTTGACAGCAGATAATTCTGTTTTCCCGTACAGTAATGAAAATGATATGCGTGTGACCCAATATTTGAGCTCTTTCGAGGAGATTATCGCTCATGCGCACTGTTCAGTTGATGAAAAAAATGCGGATGCAAGTAAAAATATATTCCGTGTGTACCACATAAGAATAATTGCACCCAAAAAAAATGGTTCACACGACATGAAACAGACAGATTCCTCAATAATCATTGTCAGGAATGCGTGCGTGCTTACCTCAGCATCCATGATTGTTTATCTTTTCGTCACGAGGTCATGATCGGCAATCATCGGAACAAAACAACCGAAAGTTAAGCAGTCTCCACAACAATGACGAGGACGATAAACATGCACACTGATTTGCAGATTTCTAATTGTTGGGAGCATATTTCGACTTGAAACATGCGTACCGCCGTATTCCAAATTGAATTTTCAGGGAAAAAATGTCTTCACCCAAAACTGGTATACTATTACTTTAACTAAAATAATGTAATATAAATAAGACTCAACACAGTGTAGGATTGTGCGTTCGCTGCAAGATCGCATAACATTTATTATAAACAAATATCAACATAGCAAATTCATTCAGTCTGTTATTTCTACCCCTAAAAAATGCAAAATACATACGAGTAGTTGAAATTCTTTTGGCATTAATCTGGGTGGATGGGCGGGGAACTATAACATCCAAATCACGAACTTTTGTCGTACTACAATTTGTAACAATCGTCGCATTAATCGAGTACACCTAACATTTTCTTTATATACTAACTGCCAAAATCGTCCGTGCGGAAAGGAATTCAATACGACAGCCTTTGTTAATTTGCATATCTATAACGTTCATGTAAACATTATACTGTGATGCAATTTAAATATCGTTTCCACGAAGTTATTTCCACGGAGTGACTTACTTCGTTATCAACGAGTATAAAATTCAAATATTGTATTATAAAAAGAATCTCCCACTACTCAACTGATGCGCCTGGACAGCGACCGCAAGTGAATGTAGCGTATTGAGCGCCAGATGTGATGTCAGTGCCACAAAAAGCATAAAAAATCAAGTATTCGCGACAGTAGCAATTTAACATAGAAATAACGACAGTAGCAATTCAACATAGAAATAACGACCGAGCAATTTAACATAGAAATAACGACAGTAGCAATTTAACATAGAAATAACGACAGTAGCAATTTAACATAGAAATAACGACAGTAGCAATTTAACATAGAAATAACGATTTTGTTTTTATTGTACAAGAAGAGTTTGAAGATACCAAAGGGAGGTAATCAGAATCCGTATATCGAAGAAGAACACACAACACAATGGTTAAGAGAAAAAGTACAAAAGGACAAACAACGATCAACAAAGCATACATATAAAACTAAAGATCGAGTAACACGAATCCCACTGAAAACCGGGGGTGAACTCAGGTGCTCCAGAAGGGTAAACAGTTCCTGCTCCACTAGTGACACCCGTCGTTTTAATCTAGTTACAACCCCGGTGATAAGTCATGAACGAGGAAAGGACCGAGAAGTGTTTACCACAAGTGAAACATATCCGTGGTCATTTGTGACATAGATATTCAATAACGGTCAACCAAGTCGTAACGGCGACCGTAAAACTTTCGAAGTAATGACTTCAACTTAACTAAGAGGAACCCTTGGTTCAGTAGCTTCCTTGTTAGCAGCAACCCTCTATCAAGGAAGTCCTGATAGGAACCACAAGCTCCATATGTAGGTGCTGCTGGAATATTGTATCAACTGGGAGATTGTTACTCCATATGTAGGTGCTGCTGGAATATTGTATCAACTGGGAGATTGTTACTCCATATGTAGGTGCTGCTGGAATGCTGCTAAATATGAATGGAAAGTTCACAATGACAAAATTGAAATCATCTCTTTTGTCGTAAAGTTTCGTTCTGAAATTAGGAGCCATGGCGAATATTCATACTATGGATCAGGATTTATCACCAATCCGGTTTAATGAAAAATACAGCAAAAATAATTTCTAATAATTTAATGTAACAATACAACAAAATAATATAAAATATTTTTTAAAAGTATTTGCAGAAAAAATTGATTCATTATAGCACTAGAAATATCATTTGTCAAGTTCTGGCACGAATATGGATTTCATCTGAATCATCTGAATTATCTTGATTGATTGATTGTTTAACGTCTAGCGAGCAGTATTACAGCTATGTATATCTGGCATTGTTCAAAATAATTTTTCAATAGTTACTAGTTCTTTGAAAAATGCGAATTAGTGTTGGCATCAATGTTTTCAATGTGATTCTTCCGAATGTCGTTTGACCTTCGGAATTCGTTCTGACAATGATCCGTGGTCTCTGTCTTTGGTCATTGTCCGAATGTAAACGCCCGGATGTATCAGATA
Organism: Bathymodiolus septemdierum; assembly: GCA_963383655.1. NCBI lineage: Eukaryota > Metazoa > Mollusca > Bivalvia > Mytilida > Modiolidae > Bathymodiolus > Bathymodiolus septemdierum. Next base: position 4,661,150 of record OY726527.1, read on the forward strand.
ATCCAGATTGATTGTGCTTGATGATCACTCTAAAAGAGCCGTGGTTGTCATTCATGTCCCTTTGTATTCTTATTCTCATGTTGGTATTTGGATGTCTCCGTAAAAATATGAGTCGAGGCATATTTCCTCTGTTTGCTCTGAATCGAATTCTTATTCCTGAGCTCTGTGATTCTGGAAAGTAATTACTAGATCTTCTTCTTCCTGGCGTCTCTGTATGCTTAGAATAGTTGTTTTCATCATTCGATAAATTCTGAAATTGTAGAAATTGTAGAAAATAAATAAATTAATATTTGAAGAGAAAATGCTTTCATATGTACATTTTATATACACCGATTAACATACCATCTTTCTCGTCTACATTTAAAAATGACTTATTCTCGCCATGACATGGCTGAAAAAATGCTGAGTTGGCACTCAATCTTCCTCGTCTTTTTATCTAGATATAGTGTGACGTACAGCTTGTTTTTTCCTCGTATTTTTTTTCTAAGCTGGTGTTACTCGGGTATTAAAATTTTAGAATAATTGTTTTTATTAAACCCTTTGTCTTGGGGACTTCATAAATCATATATACATGTATACTTTAAAATAAAAAGAATATATTTATTTTTCCAAAAAAATAAGCGTTTGCTTATATATTTGACAATTGTTATTATGCCCTGAAATATGTACTTGAATATATATTCTTGTATTACGACCATAGCGTATTCAGAGATATAGTTCATGAACATCATAAAACTGAAAACAAAAAAATGCCACGCTGTCGGAACGGTTTAAAAATCGAATTCAAAAAGCTGTAGAAACAAAGGCAATATCGATTCCCCTAACACATGACTTTCGTAAGCATTAATAAAATTACACAGCTACTTCTAATTGAATTTTCTTGAGAATATTAACAGATTTTAAGAAACACTTACTTCTTTTGGAATAAACAAAGCCAGTGTTTCGTTCAAGCACAGGAACACGATAAAGAAAAATACAGCCTGCATGTTTGTTTTCAGAGTTTTTGGTTGATGTACATGTTCACGATATGTACAAGATATCAAGATATTGGTTTATGTCTGATATATCAAGAACTCGCTTTATATATGCAAAGCAAATAAAATTATGACGTATTACTTACTACATGTAGCTTCATTCATATTATTTTCCATATTTGGTAATACCATCTGCGTACATGTATATATATTACTTACGTATGCTACATGTAATTAATTGTGATTAATTAACAATAAAATTGACGAATGAATTAAAAGCAATAATAGCCATGTTATGTGTATGCGCTTATGTCTTGTACGGGATCGTTTCAATCATTTTAGCACCCAATTTGTAATTTTATTTTGTTAGTGTACGTCTTGTACGGGATCGTTTCCATCATTTTATCACCCAATTTGTAATTTTATTTTGTGAGAATTGCCATGTTATTTATATGCATGTACGTCATGTACGGGATCTGTTCAATCATTTTAGCACCCAATTTGTAATTATATAGTGTGAGGCTACGACATACATGTACAATCTAATAGGCATTCCCTTCGAATACGAACAAAATTAAACCTACATGTATTAATATTTCTACCCATTTATTTGTTATAAAAAATAAAGTTAAAGAAAAACAAAATTAAATGTACATGTATGTTTGTAATTTTCATTTTGTGAATGAAAAGGAGTGTATTTTTTTTTACTCAATTTGATATTTTCCCTGGTCAAATGAGTTATGTAAACCACAGGGGCCCCTATGTAGCTTCCCTAGGCTACATAGGGTAATCATATAGCAGGGTTTTTGAATAAAATGATCTGAAATTAATTGTGACAATATTTATTATATAGTAATCAGCTTTGATAGTATTCCAAGCGTCTTGATTGTTTTGACTATAAAAATTGTTATATGTATTTTTATCAAACAGAATTGTATGTGCGAATTAAAATATATCGGGAGTTTTATAATGGTATTATTTACATAGCCAATAAAGGACGTCATGTTAGAGTTTGACTATTAAAATGACTGTATGTATGTTTTATTAAACAGAATTTACAATAATGTAACAATAAAAAGAAAGCGAAAGCTCACCCGAATCTAAATTAGGTGCCCGCCGTATTACTAATGTGAAAAAAGTGATGAATGAATATTCAATGACAAGTGGGAAAATAGACAACATTAGAGCAGTGTCTTAAAGTGTACGAGGCTTAAAACTTGAATAAAGGCGAGTTTTACCGAGTCTATATCCCCAGATTTGCACCGAATACACATATACATGTACACATATACATGTACACATTATATACACATATACATGTACACATTATATACACATATACATGTACACATTATATACACATATACATGTACACATTATATACACATATACATGTACACATTATATACACATATACATGTACACATTATATACACATATACATGTACACATTATATACACATATACATGTACACATTATATACACATATACATGTACACATTATATACACATATGCATGTACACATTATATACACATATGCATGTACACATTATATACACATATACATGTACACATTATATACACATATACATGTACACATTATATTTTAAGACACTGCATTAATATTGTGTTTATCCTGCAGAAAAATCACCTTAATACATTGAATTAAAAAATAAAATTATACAATTATCCCTTAATTGCTCCTTGTGATATTTTCTGTCAACATGAAATGAACTGGATTTACGAAAGCTCAACATATAATTTGTGACAGGGGTACCAGAAAAAATTGTATTTTGGTCAGTGACAGTATATAGCAAAAATTGAGTCAATCTAATTTGCCTGCTATACGACAAACAGAATATATCCGTGGTCATTTTGCGACACAGATATTCCGTAACGGTTAACTTCAGGATGTCTTCGAGATGAAGGGTAAAAATAGCAAACTTACTCCATGTTATTGTTATTTATTTTATTTTTACTCAATTTCATTTACAGCTATACTTGTTCTTGTTTCAAAATAAATATAAAATTAATTCTATCATCAAACAAATACATCGATTTGATTAATTTTGGATATTGAGTATTATCTCAAGTATCACAGAGACGAGTAAAAGTATTCCGTCGCTGTATTTATTTTAGAATATATATGTAAGACTCAGATCGACGTCCAGACTCTAATCGACGTCCAATCCTCAAACCCATGTCTGATTTCTACGTCTCAGACATCTGTACCTCAGATCTATGTCCTTTTTCAAATTCTCAAAATCGGCGTCCAATTCTTAAACCTATGGCCGTTTCTCACTTTCTCAAATCGACGTCCAATGACGTCACTGACATATGCCCTGACCCTAAGCCTAATCCTAACCTTAACCCTAATCATAATCCCAACCCTAACACTAACCAATAAATTCGCCATAGATCTGAGAATTTGGAAAGGACGCCGATTTGAGAACATCCTTAAATCGGACCGTGATTTAAGATAATCACGTCAGTGGATGCCGATTTGGGGCGCAGGACATTTTAGCGGAATTTCTAAAGGTGTGAATGGACATTTTAGCGGGAACTTTAGTGGACATTTTAGCGGAAGAAAAATTGGTTACCTGTAAAAATTCAATGGACATTTTAGCGGAATTTTTTCACAGGTAACTTTAATTCTTTTTAAGCAATCAATGTAAAGTCAGCAAAAATTTACCAATGGTCAGCAGATTAATGACTAAGTTTCCAACTCTAACGGAGGTAAGAAATATTTACTTGAATAAAACTCACTAACACATACAGGTAAGTACATGTACATATTCATACATGTAAGTACATGTACATATTCATACAGGTAAGTACAGGTACATATTCATTTGTAATTACAACACTGAACAGTGTGGAAGTGGTGGAGGTAGAAACGAATCGAGGGAAAAGGAGTATCATTTGTGACGGCGAGGAGAAAGGAATATCATTTGTGACGGCGAGGAGAAAGGGGTATCATTTGTGACGGCGAGGAGAAAGGAGTATCATTTGTGACGGCGAGGAGAAAGGAGTATCATTTGTGACGGCGAGGAGAAAGGAGTATCATTTGTGACGGCGAGGGGAAAGGAGTATCATTTGTGACGGCGAGGAGAAAGGAGTATCATTTGTGACGGGTTTCGGTACAGAGTTGATGGAATACTAAAATCTGATGTTGTTTCTTGGAGATGTTCTGTGAAAGACTGCAAAACTCGTATCCGAACTGATAGTTCTGCCCAGACCGTTCTTATGCAAAAGAACCAGCATAGTCATGAACCTGATGAAAGAAAAGATGAACGTCATCAGTTAAGAGCAACAGCAAAGCGGAAAGCAACAGATGATAATACCTAAAGACCATCCAAGATAATCAGACGTGCTTTACAAGATCAGCAGGAGGAACAACTGCAACCAAATGATCTTAAAAGTGTTGCCAAGGCTGTATATAGAAGAAGAAGAAGAAGAAGAAGAAGAAGAAGAAGAAGAAAGACATATCCTCCTTTGCTTAAATCACAGTCAGAAACACACAAAATACTTCCAAAGATGAACATCCAGACCAACAAATTTGAAGAATTGCTACAGTTAAATCATCCCGACCAAGGAATGATTGTCTTCACTTGCCGTAAGAATCTAGAATGCTTATGTAGTGTTACGGAATTAAAAGTAAAGATAATCCTGTAATCTCCCAAACATATCACATTGTAATCAAGATTAGACAGGTACACCACATCGATTTTCTACAATTAGTCCATGATCAAAGATTATCTTTGTTTGACCTCCAACACCTGAGGAAATCAAGATCTGTCAATCATCGAAAGTCCTTGTTGACAAATGGTCTAGAGGAATTTACACTTATCTCTGTTTATCTGTTTAGTGATATTAATAGATCTACATGGTATAATTATAATTTACTTCCAATATTTACCATAGATATTTATGGATATTCACGCATAACATGGTTTTATACACATTTTAATCAGAATATATTAAAAGTTGTGCAAGTTATACAATTAAATAAATAAATACAAGTCCTATCACATATTTTTTTTAGAGGGAGAGGGTTGGACGCCGATTTGAGTCCGGACGCTGATCTGAGTCTATCATATATATATAGTAATATTTTTTCAAAAAAATTATACCGAGGTCAATTCTTAATTGTTCAATTTTTATAAAAATTGCATCAAATTTTTAATATTCATAATTTAAACTTAAATTATTTGTCTTCAAAAGTACTATCATTGTCTTGTGTTTTTGACGTTCAAAATTTAGTTTATATATATATAGTTCAACTCGTCAACCCTTAAAAATATTCTTTGATTATAGAATTATTCTGAAATCACAATGTAAAAATTTCATCAAAATCGAACAAGAAATGACTTTGGAATAATGTTTTGAAAATTCAGCATACTTTTATAACTAAATGAGACATACATATTGAAATATGTTAGTGATAGAATACGTACCTGATGAAGTCTCTTCCAGAAACGCGTCGTGCGCACTAAATTTGATATCTACGCGTTTTTATTAAATACAAAATCAGATTAGAATGTGTATTATGATAATGTATGTTTTCTCATATAAAGGTGTTGTAATGAGTTTTTAAATGGGAAACCATTTTGAATCTACGTAATTTTAAAAAATGAAAAATAAAAACATATTTGGGGATTTGTGCTGTTACATATACAATATGTGTTTAGGTTTCGTGTGCATGTTTATATACTTTTCCTGTCAGTTTGCTGTTTCCTCTTCATTGGTATTTTATCATTTAAATATAATTATACTTTCGATTCTACAAAAATAATAAAAATTAATAATAGTGAGTGAGTGATTATTTGTTAACGCCAAATGGGCAATTTTCAGCTCCATCATGGCGAGAATAAGTTACATTCAATGAAATGATGGGGATGTCCTCTTTGTTATAGACCAACACACTGAGTTAGATTTTAATAGTGCTAGTTCACTGAAACAACAGTCCGCGAGTAGACATGTCGCTCCAATCGGACACGTCATTGTGATTCCGAGCCAACCAGTCTTAGTTTTTACTCCTTAGTGCTGCATGCATACCGGGGAAGCAGCAGAGACCTATTTTATTGTCTTTGGTTTGACCCGACGAGACGAGCACGCTAACCATTACACCACCGATGCTGTTGAAAAAAAAGTAACTGTATATTAGTGTATTACTTTAGAACATCATAAAATAGTCCTTCTATAATTTGTGATTGTGAAAATATTTCAACATCGATCGGGATACTGGGCGAAACGATTCGGATTGATTAGTTAACTGTCGATTACATGAGGTATGTAATTGCTATGTTATTGTACCAACACGCTTTACGACAGTCCACGGACAGACATTTAATTAAGACAGAAATTAATTTACTATTGTCATCCCCAACTGTAATGACTTGTTTATTAATCTTAATATTAAGTTCGTTCAAGAAAAGTTTGAAGATATCAAAAGGTAAGCAGAATCCGCAACTCAAAGGACACAACGGCCAAAAGAAACTGGACAGACGTGACAAAGACTGATCTACAAAACTCCTTCTTCATGTACGTTCAATATCGAAATATTGGAAAGCCAAATAATTTAATAGTGGCTGGGAGCAATAAAACCAAAGGGTCTAAGCAGGATATCGGCTAAGGTCATCTAGAGAGAGAAGTACCTTAGTTTTGATAATAATTACATTATTTAGGAACTGTCAATTTCAATAATAAATATATCTAGTAAACCATGTGAGTGCAGAAATACTGACACATTTTTTGATTGGTTGGCACATTTTCTTGAAGTTACAATTATCTTAGACAAGGAATTGTTACGTTTTTCCAATCCTAAATTTTACATGTAACACACAACGGAGAACAGTTTTTACCCTCAAACGTTCCTCTTACGACAACAGTATTACATAAATACAGAGCTGATGCAGGTTGTCATGTCCGTCAACATTGTTACATAAATACAGAGCTGATGCAGGTTGTCATGTCCGTCAACATTGTTACATAAATACAGAGCTGATGCAGGTTGTCATGTCCGACAACATTGTTACATAAATACAGAGCTGATGCAGGTTGTCATGTCCGACAACAGTGTTACATAAATACAGAGCTGATGCAGGTTGTCATGTCCGACAACATTGTTACATAAATACAGAGCTGATGCAGGTTGTCATGTCCGACGACAGTATTACATAAATACAGAGCTGATGCAGGTTGTCATGTCCGACAACATTGTTACATAAATACAGAGCTGATGCAGGTTGTCATGTCCGACAACATTGTTACATAAATACAGAGCTGATGCAGGTTGTCATGTCCGACAACAGTGTTACATAAATACAGAGCTGATGCAGGTTGTCATGTCCGACAACATTGTTACATAAATACAGAGCTGATGCAGGTTGTCATGTCCGACAACATTGTTACATAAATACAGAGCTGATGCAGGTTGTCATGTCCGACAACAGTGTTACATAAATACAGAGCTGATGCAGGTTGTCATGTCCGACAACATTGTTACATAAATACAGAGCTGATGCAGGTTGTCATGTCCGACAACATTGTTACATAAATACAGACCTGATGCAGGTTGTCCTTTCCGTGCAAAGAGTTTGTTATTCTTCATACATGAAACACTACACAGAATACATAAGATTGAGCAACAAAAATCCCACAAAAATCGGAGGTGAATGTGGGTGCTCGGGGAGGGTGGGCATTGCCGGCTCCTGTAGTGGCACCCGTCGTGGAACTATTGTTACATACCTTGGATAAGTCGATAATGAGGAAAGGGTGGGATTGTCATGGCAACAAACGGAACATACATGTATCTGAGATTATTTGTGACATATTTGTGATATTCCGTACCTGTAAACCAAGGCATGGTGACGACCGAAAAACTTTCGAAGTAATGACTGAACAATATAACCACTAGCAACAACCCTCTATCTAGGAAATCATGATGGGAACCACAACCTCATGATATCAACTGATATATAAACACTACATGCAGGTAGTGCTGGAATATTTTTACATATAAATGGAAAGTTCATAATGGGAAAATTGAAATAATCGATGTTGTCGGCATTTCACTAACATGTGAAGAATACTGGTACGGCCGTCTGGAGTTTTGGGTCCATAAGCTAGTCAAACCCGACACATATTAATGAGACACTATACCAAGCCAGCAGGGTGAGTGATAATGTATATATATGTGTGTAACTTGGGGTGTATGTTTCTGTGATATTCCGAATGGATTTTTGGAACTGTTCTGAAGGTGTGATGCATTGTGTTTTTCATTTTATTATTTAAAATATAAATGTTGAACAATAAAAACGTTATTACAAGAAATAATGAATAAAAAATTAGAGGACAATATATATTCCTATTCCGTTCAAGGGTAAAATATAATTAGTAAATGTCTCAAATAATACGATAAGGGTAATAACAAAATTACCGAACACCGAGCAATCTTCCAAAGGGAAAGACAAAACTCATAAGTCAACAAACAGACAAAATCAATCAACAACCGAAAAACTGGGAAAACTGGGAAATCACCCGAGGTCACCCGAATGAATATTGTATGAAGCGCACTTGTCATGTTAAGTCATGCATGTATTAGATCGAATGAAGTGTGTGTGAAGCGTACCGGGAATGTTAAGTCATGCATGTATTAGATCGAATGAAGTGTGTGTGAAGCGTACCGGGAATGTTAAGTCATGCATGTATTAGATCGAATGAAGTGTGTGTGAAGCGTACCAGGAATGTTAAGTCATGCATGTATTAGATCGAATGAATAGTGTATGAAACGCACTGGTCATGTTAAGTCATGCATGGATTAAAATAAGTAAGTAAATTTTATTTAGAGTCGGTATATATATACATAGACAACAGATCAACATGAGCCCTAAAGTGCTCTTAAACCGACTATATAGATATAAACATAACAACTTATGTCATGCACTACATAAAATCATAGCAATTACATTTAAACAAACATGCAAAATAGATGTACTATTGACAATCATAAACAGCAATCCATGTGGCAAGTGCCTCTCTAGACAGCTGTTTACAATCACCAACAGCAACTCAGTAGCAATAAAAAAGCAGAAATATTAAAATAATCTGGATATTATTAAGTATTAGCTATAAAAGCTTTCAACATGAATTGCTATATAGGTATATTTTATACAAATATATCCTGTTAGTGAGGGATATTTGCGAAAAATACCGATTGAGAGAACAGGCAAATATCCCGAGCCGCTTTAGCGTCGAGGGACATTTGACTGTCCCCGAAACGGTATTTTTCGCAAATAACCCTCACTAACAGGATATATTTGTTTAATTCCGCCGAATATTTAACAGCAAGTAAAACAGTGGCATGCAAGCAGGTTCAGAACTTCAGACCACCTCGATCATTTGATTTTCAATCTACGAAAACAGGAAAAATCTTTTCAAAGAAGTGACTAGTGTATAAATTCTGGAACAAATTCAAAAATAAAATAAATCATGGTTTTGCTTTAGCATACAACATGCTAAAAAAATAATGCAAATGGATTTGAAATATATACATTTCAACGATTTCAAACATAACGGCTGACACTGTCGTCATTTTCTTTACTTTAGCGTTGGTTGAAAGAAGAAACCCGAGTAATTCGAATAACATCCGTGACGTCATTAACTATTTAAAGAAGGGATTTCGTCTCGAGCGGGATATTTTCTTATAGTACCGAGATATTTTTAGGCAAATATCCCGGCAATGGTGGAAAAGCTGAAAAAAACGAAGAAATGGTAAAACATACCCCTTTCATCAACCAATCAGAAGACAGCATTCTGATATAAGGTGGAATTATCTCTACAATTCAAAATCGCAAATGAAATACTTTTACGAGATACACATATCTAAGAGATTCCGGAAACCATTAGCTCTTTACCAAGATCCTACAATATTTCTAGGATGACCGTTTTTAATGGACACCGGAGCCAAAACTCTGCTTCTCATACTGTCAAACCTACTCACCCGACCACCTCTATTAAGCAACAACGTTGAATATTGATTCATTGATAGATTATTGCTTAACGTCATTCGAGAAGTATTTCAGCTATATTCAGGAAGACATTTCGTTAAAAAGGTCCTACAGATAACAAATAAAAGCAAAATAATCATATTTAAGGAGACACCTGTCGTATGTGGTCACTTTGTCATGACCCACTGACAGGTCTCTTAATACAGGTTTGACTATATTTTTTGTTCACTAGAAAGCACGAAATATAGTCAGTCAAACATGAAAGGGCACTCGAGGGAACCTGAAATGTGCTCTTGATGGGCAGTTGCCCCTTATATACAGGTTAAAATTATATGCATCATTCATTAATGGGAAAAATGAGGCTGCCCCTTATAGACAGTGATTAGTTATATAGAGGTGCAGGTGTGGCTGTATATTGTTTGTTCATTTGAAAACACGAAATACTACCGGGTAAAATTTAACGTTATTTATGATTTAAAAAAACAGACAATGTTATTCATACATTGGTTCTTTTGTACTCCGAATAATATACTAGAATGGACCTGATGTTTATGACTGTGGTATACCAGGTACTACAGCAACAAGCGGAGGTTTTCTGTTCGATTGACCCAAGGACGGTGAATTTTCTAATGGCTTGACGACAGCACTAGGTAACCATCCATGAAGCTTTGGTGGCGTTTCCGGTCTATTTTCCGGAAGTGTTGGTGGCGTTTCCGGTCTATTTGTCGGCGATACCAAGGTATGGTCAGAAGAAGGCGTAGCCGATATTCTGTTCGCCGACGAATCTGTGGTATCTACACACAAATTCGGTGTTGATTCTGTCTTACGTTCAACATTCTCCTCCGGTGTTTCCACAACAACTGTTTCTGGGGTATTTATAATAGGTTTTAGATGGGTTTCTGATGAATGTTGATTTTCCAAAGCACAAGATGGCGGCGATTGAATAAAACTGACATTTTCTACTTTTTTGAGATCAGTGTCACTTTTATTAGACTGTTCATCGTACGGAGTAACATATGGGACCTTGGTGATTGAATGTGGATCAAGAACAGACTGTCTGGATTTTGAATGTTGATTCTCTAAAGAATCATTTTTATCTGGATATTGCCACTGTGATGTGTCATTCGGTTCCGAACGCTGTGTCACAGATGAGATTTTCGGTTCCGAAGGTCGTGGTGGTAATGATTTTCTTGAGTCAGTATGTTTTGATACGAATGATATATTTGGTTGTTGTACCTCAGATGGATTCACTGACGTCTGTGAAGTATTTTCGGTTGTAGCTTGATAGAAACGAGGCTCCAAATCATTGATGACATCTAGGTAATTGTAGTCCTCTTTTTCAGAATCTGTGGATAAAAATAGTGAACACACTGTTATATTGATTGGCTTGATTTGGTTTTATGGTTTTTAACGCCACTTTCAACAATATTTCAGTTATTAGTATATCATAGCGGTCAGTTTTATTGGTGAAAGAAACCGGAGTACCCAGAGAAATTCACCGACCTGTCGCAGGTCACTGACTAGTTTTAATAATAACACCCTAAATGCTCGCCTACTCGCAAAGGTTATAACGGGATGCCATTACACGTAATGGAGCAGCCGCCGAGATTTTTTGCGCTCGCTTACAGAGTTTCTGACGCCTGCATTTATCAATAATAAGACTTAACCTTTCCTTTTGTCCATTATTATAACAAGTTTTTATCACCTACCAGTATTTTAGAATGTAATTCCCACAAAATAAAAATCCACGTTTACTAACCTCTCTGAACATTTTGAATTTCGTCATTTCCGGCCTCACTATTTGGATGTCGATACCATATTTGGCGATTAAGGCGTGAATGTTTACATCAGCCGTCGTAAGCATCGTAGTAAGAAATACCATATTTAGAAAAGCTCCGCCTTCCGTAGTTTCCGGTTATGACAAACGATCGATAAATTTGAACAAGGTTGTTGCTACCTTTGAAAAGCATATATTTCTCAGCCAAACCAATTTAACAAGGACTGGGATCATCAGTAATAGTTATAATTAAATGTTTGAAGCGTAAATAGTGAGTTTTTATGTTTCAACTGCAACTTTTGTTTTACTCCATTGTGACGAATGGGACCGCGTTGTAGCTCTGCCGAGACACAAGTTTGTAACAGGAGCTACATTATTGCAGCTAGTCACTGACAAACGTTATCACATAATGTTGCATCGAGTAAACCTTGCCATGAACGGGGTTCGAACTCATAGCTTTAGCGGTGATAGGCATTGACTGCACCGATAGTTGTAAAACCAACTACCATACGATCACGACCACGACGGTCCCTAGAAACATTGCTACATTGGTTGGTTGACTGTTTCTTAAGAAAAGTTGGAAGATACCAAAGGGTTAAACAGAAGCCGTAAATCTAAGAAGGACAGACAACACAATAGCCAAACGAAAACGGACAAAAGGACAAACAACGATCTACAAAACATTACACATAAAACTAAAGATAGAGTAACACGAACCCTATTAAAACCCGGGGGGCAAACTCAGGTGCTCCGGAAGGGTGATCATCCGTCGTGTTACTCGTGTAACAATCACGGTGATGAGCCATGAATGAGGAAAGGACCGGGTAATTATATCTATGTCTGTGATGAGAAAAAAATAACAAAGAATACCTCATATTCATAATATAGGATTTTCTTCTGGACGGCAATGAAGTTTTCCATTTTACGTATATATATGTATTTTTTTTTCTTTTCTCTATGATCGATAATACTCTTACTGGAGTAACACTACGGGAGTCTTATAAGAAGCAGACACCTCTTACCCTTCACGAGCAGACATGTTTCGTCCCCAGTTGTATGAGTAACACGGCGGGAGTCTTATAAGAAGCAGACACCTCTTACCCTTCACGAGCAGACAGGGTTCGTCCCCAGTTGTATGAGTAACACGACGGGAGTCTTATAAGAAGCAGATACCTCTTACCCTTCACGAGCAGACAGGTTTCGTCCCCAGTTGTATGAGTAACACGACAGGAGTCTTATAAGAAGCAGACACTGTTTACCCTTCACGAGCAGACAGGGTTCGTCCCCAGTTGTATGAGTAACACGACTGGAGTCTTATAAGAAGCAGACACCTCTTACCCTTCACGAGCAGACAGGGTTCGTCTCCAGTTGTATGAATAACACGACTGGAGTCTTATAAGAAGCAGACACCTCTTACCCTTAACGAGCAGACAGGGTTCGTCCCCAGTTGTATGAGTAACACGACGGGAGTCTTATAAGAAGCAGACACTGTTTACCCTTCACGAGCAGACAGGGTTCGTCCCCAGTTGTATGAGTAACACGACAGGAGTCTTATAAGAAGCAGACACCTCTTACCCTTAACGAGCAGACAGGGTTCGTACCCAGTTGTATGAGTAACACGACGGGAGTCTTATAAGAATCAGATACCTCTTACCCTTCACGAACAGACATGGTTCGTCCCCAGTTGTATGAGTAACACGATGAGAGTCTTATAAGAAGCAGACACTGATTACCCTTCACGAGCAGACAGGGTTCGTCCCCATTTGTATGAGTAACACGACGGGAGTCTTATAAGAAGCAGACACCTCTTACCCTTCACGAGCAGACAGGGTTCGTCCCCAGTTGTATGAGTAACACGACTGGAGTCTTATAAGAAGCAGACACCTCTTACCCTTCACGAGCAGACAGGTTTCGTCCCGAGTTGCATGAGTAACACTACGGGAGTCTTATAAGAAGCAGACACTGATTACCCTTCACGAGCAGACAGGGTTCGTCCCCAATTGTATGAGTAACACGACAGGAGTTTTATAAGAAGCAGACACCTCTTACCCTTCACGAGCAGACAGGGTTCGTCCCCAGTTGTATGAGTAACACGATGAGAGTCTTATAAGAAGCAGACACTGATTACCCTTCACGAGCAGACAGGGTTCGTCCCCATTTGTATGAATAACACGACGGGAGTCTTATAAGAAGCAGACACCTCTTACCCTTCACGAGCAGACAGGGTTCGTCCCCAGTTGTATGAGTAACACGACAGGAGTCTTATAAGAAGCAGACACCTCTTACCCTTCACGAGCAGACAGGTTTCGTCCCGAGTTGTATGAGTAACACTACGGGAGTCTTATAAGAAGCAGACACCTCTTACCCTTCACGAGCAGACAGGGTTCGTCCCCAGTTGTATGAGTAACACGACAGAAGTCTTATAAGAAGCAGACACCTCTTACCCTTCACGAGCAGACAGAGTTCGTCCCCAGTTGTATGAGCAACACGACGGGAGTCTTATAAGAAGCAGACACTGATTACCCTTCACGAGCAGACAGGGTTCGTCCCCAGTTGTATGAGTAACACGACAGGAGTCTTATAAGAAGCAGATACCTCTTACCCTTCACGAGCAGACAGGGTTCGTCCCCAGTTGTATGAGTAACACGACTGGAGTCTTATAAGAAGCAGACACCTCTTACCCTTCACGAGCAGACAGGGTTCGTCTCCAGTTGTATGAATAACACGACTGGAGTCTTATAAGAAGCAGACACCTCTTACCCTTAACGAGCAGACAGGGTTCGTCCCCAGTTGTATGAGTAACACGACGGGAGTCTTATAAGAAGCAGACACTGTTTACCCTTCACGAGCAGACAGGGTTCGTCCCCAGTTGTATGAGTAACACGACAGGAGTCTTATAAGAAGCAGACACCTCTTACCCTTAACGAGCAGACAGGGTTCGTACCCAGTTGTATGAGTAACACGACGGGAGTCTTATAAGAATCAGATACCTCTTACCCTTCACGAACAGACATGGTTCGTCCCCAGTTGTATGAGTAACACGATGAGAGTCTTATAAGAAGCAGACACTGATTACCCTTCACGAGCAGACAGGGTTCGTCCCCATTTGTATGAGTAACACGACGGGAGTCTTATAAGAAGCAGACACCTCTTACCCTTCACGAGCAGACAGGGTTCGTCTCCAGTTGTATGAATAACACGACTGGAGTCTTATAAGAAGCAGACACCTCTTACCCTTAACGAGCAGACAGGGTTCGTCCCCAGTTGTATGAGTAACACGACGGGAGTCTTATAAGAAGCAGACACTGTTTACCCTTCACGAGCAGACAGGGTTCGTCCCCAGTTGTATGAGTAACACGACAGGAGTCTTATAAGAAGCAGACACCTCTTACCCTTAACGAGCAGACAGGGTTCGTACCCAGTTGTATGAGTAACACGACGGGAGTCTTATAAGAATCAGATACCTCTTACCCTTCACGAACAGACATGGTTCGTCCCCAGTTGTATGAGTAACACGATGAGAGTCTTATAAGAAGCAGACACTGATTACCCTTCACGAGCAGACAGGGTTCGTCCCCATTTGTATGAGTAACACGACGGGAGTCTTATAAGAAGCAGACACCTCTTACCCTTCACGAGCAGACAGGGTTCGTCCCCAGTTGTATGAGTAACACGACTGGAGTCTTATAAGAAGCAGACACCTCTTACCCTTCACGAGCAGACAGGTTTCGTCCCGAGTTGCATGAGTAACACTACGGGAGTCTTATAAGAAGCAGACACTGATTACCCTTCACGAGCAGACAGGGTTCGTCCCCAATTGTATGAGTAACACGACAGGAGTTTTATAAGAAGCAGACACCTCTTACCCTTCACGAGCAGACAGGGTTCGTCCCCAGTTGTATGAGTAACACGATGAGAGTCTTATAAGAAGCAGACACTGATTACCCTTCACGAGCAGACAGGGTTCGTCCCCATTTGTATGAATAACACGACGGGAGTCTTATAAGAAGCAGACACCTCTTACCCTTCACGAGCAGACAGGGTTCGTCCCCAGTTGTATGAGTAACACGACAGGAGTCTTATAAGAAGCAGACACCTCTTACCCTTCACGAGCAGACAGGTTTCGTCCCGAGTTGTATGAGTAACACTACGGGAGTCTTATAAGAAGCAGACACCTCTTACCCTTCACGAGCAGACAGGGTTCGTCCCCAGTTGTATGAGTAACACGACAGAAGTCTTATAAGAAGCAGACACCTCTTACCCTTCACGAGCAGACAGAGTTCGTCCCCAGTTGTATGAGCAACACGACGGGAGTCTTATAAGAAGCAGACACTGATTACCCTTCACGAGCAGACAGGGTTCGTCCCCAGTTGTATGAGTAACACGACAGGAGTCTTATAAGAAGCAGATACCTCTTATCCTTCACGAGCAGACAGGGTTCGTCCCCAGTTGTATGAGTAACACGACGGGAGTCTTATAAGAAGCAGACACCTCTTACCCTTCACGAACAGACAGGGTTCGTCCTCAGTTGCTTTTTTAGAAGGGTGTGTGTTGCTCATCATTTTAGTTTTATGTATTGTGTGTTTTGTTATTTATGTCTTCGTTCAATGGATTGTTCCCACTATATTGTATGTGTCTCGTGATTGACCACATTTGATTGGCCGTTCGGGTTTCCTAATGTTTACTTAGACAGCCACAGAATGGGTATAATTGGTCGGTCCTTGCAACGGTGCATATTTCTGTGTATTTACCGTAATATATTATGATCGGTATTTTACTCGCATATGTAAAACAGTTGCATGACCGCATCATTTCACTAAGAGGGAAGATGTGGGTCTATAAAATTAGTTTCATCCCGCCAGTTTTTATTGAAATGTCTTTAGCATCCCAGGAGAGTGAATCGTCACCTATATTTATGTTAAGAGTAACGATTTTCCTTCTGTTTCTACGATTTTTCTAGTTGATTTTGAACTGTCATGACGGTGTGGTATTTTTTTTAACTGTTATGACGGTGTGGTATTTTTTTTAACTGTCATGACGGTGTGGTATTTTTTGAACTGTTATGACGGTGTGGTATTTTTTAACTGTTATGACGGTGTGGTATTTTTTTAACTGTCATGACGGTGTGGTATTTTTTTAACTGTCATGACGGTGTGGTATTTTTGGAACTGTTATGACGGTGTGGTATTTTTGGAACTGTTATGACGGTGTGGTATTTTTTTAACTGTTATGACGGTGTGGTATTTTTTTAACTGTTATTACGATGTGGTATTTTTTAACTGTTATTACGGTGTGGTATTTTTTTAACTGTTATTACGGTGTGGTATTTTTTTAACTGTCATGACGGTGTGGTATTTTTTTAACTGTCATGACGGTGTGGTATTTTTTTAACTGTCATGACGGTGTGGTATTTTTTTAACTGTCATGACGGTGTGGTATTTTTTTAACTGTCATGACGGTGTGGTATTTTTTTAACTGTTATTACGATGTGGTATTTTTTTAACTGTTATGACGGTGTGGTATTTTTGGTTTTAATCTTATTTGCAATAATGTCTGAATCTTTCAAGTTAAATAACGGGGACCATCGTAGTAGTGATGGTAGTTGGATTTACAACTACTCATGCAATCCGTGCCAATCAACACAAAAGGTTGTGAGTTCGAATCCCGTTCATGCGGGGTGTACTCGGTACAACGTTATGTGATAAAATTTGGCAGTCCCGAGTTATTGGTGTATGTTGTCACTTTTAGCAATATTTCATTTCTATCGTGACTACCAGACATAATATGGAGAGAGGAAATCCTGAATTCTAATTGCTAACTATGTCAATGGGAAGGTGTCTGGAAACGATAAACACTTAGTTCATAACAATTTTATTTGCTCATAGAGACAAAAAGGATAAGATACAAGTTTTACCAACTTTTGAAGTCTTCTCCTTGGAATTTCATAATAAATATAACACATATACATATGAAACAGAGCATGCACATTAATGAAAGTATACCAGTAACAATTACACGTGTAAAAGAGAACAAAAAAAACAGTGAAAAAAAGGGGGAAAAAGGAAGTTTTGTGTCGACACGATGATCATGCTGGATATATTTATAAATTTATACAATGAGGAATCGTTTAGACCTTCTAATAAACTTGTAAGCGTCTTTAAAAATTAAACAGTTATCTTCATAAGTTAGATTTTGGTTACCTGTAGTAAGTAGAGCAAGACCGATTTTCATTCTAAATCGATTTACACAAATTAACAGATCCCTCCTAATATCGGTGTATTAACTACATTCAAAGAAGAAATAAACACTTGAGGTGGGTATAAACCCATGTCAGTGATGTTAGAAGACATAAACACTTGAGGTGGGTATGGGGGTATGAACCCATGTCAGTGATGTTTGAAGACATAAACACTTGAGGTGGGTATGGGGGTATGAACCCATGTCAGTGGTGTTAGACATAAACGCTTGAGGTGGGTATGGGGGTATGAACCCGTGCCAGTGGTGTTAGACATAAACACTTGAGGTGGGTATGGGGGTATGAACCCATGTCAGTGGTGTTAGACATAAACACTTGAAGTGGGTATGGGGTATGAACCCATGTCAGTGATGTTAGAAGACATAAACACTTGAGGTGGGTATGAGGATATGAACCCATGTCAGTGGTGTTAGAAGACATAAACACTTGAGGTGGGTATGGGGGTATGAACCCATGTCAGTGATATTACAAGACATAAACACTTGAGGTGGGTACATTTGAGGTGGGTATGGGGGCATGAACCCATGTCAGTGGTGTTAGACATACACATTTGAGGTGGGTATGGGGGTATGAATCTATGTCAGTGATGTTAGAAGACATAAACACTTGAGGTGGGTATGGGGGTATGAACCCATCTCAGTTATGTTAGAAGACATAAACACTTGAGGTAGGTATGGGGGCATGAACCCATGTCTGTGATGTTAGACATAAACACTTGAGGTGGGTATGGGAGCATGAACCCATGTCAGTGGTGTTAGACATAAACACTTGAGGTGAGTATGGGGGTATGAACCCATGTCAGTGGTGTTAGAAGACATAAACACTTGAGGTGGATATGGGGTATGAACCCATGTCAATGATGTTAGACATAAACACATGAGGTGGGTATGGGGGTATGAACCCATGTCAGTGGTGTTAGAAGACATAAACACTTGAGGTGGGTATGGGGTATGAACCCATGTCAATGATGTTAGACATAAACACTTGAGGTGGGTATGGGGGTATGAACCCATGTCAGTGGTGTTAGACATAAACAATTGAGGTGGGTATGGGGGCATGAACCCATGTCAGTGGTGTTAGAAGACATAAACACTTGAGGTGGGTATGGGGGTATGAACCCATGTCAGTGGTGTTAGACATAAACACTTGAGGTGGGTATGGGGGTATGAACCCATGTCAGTGGTGTTAGACATAAACACTTGAGGTGGGTATGGGGGTATGAACCCATGTCAGTGATGTTAGAAGACATAAACACTTGAGGTGGGTATGGGGGTATGAACCCATGTCAGTGGTGTTAGACATAAACACTTGAGGTGGGTATGGGGGTATGAACCCATGTCAGTGGTGTTAGAAGACATAAACACTTGAGGTGGATATGGGGGCATGAACCCATGTCAGTGGTGTTACAAGACATAAACACTTGAGGTGGGTATGGGGGTATGAACCCATGTCAGTGATGTTAGAAATAAACACTTCAGGTGGGTATGGGGGTATGAACCCATGTCAGTGGTGTTAGACATAAACACTTGTGGTGGGTATGGGGGCATGAACCCATGTCAGTGATGTTAGACATAAACATTTAAGGTGGGTATGGGGGCATGAATTCATGTCAGTGATGTTAAACATAAACACTTGAGGTGGGTATGAGGGTATGAACCCATGTCAGTGGTGTTAGACATAAACACTTGAGGTGGGTATTGGGGTATGAACCCATGTCAATGATATTAGAAGACATAAACACTTGAGGTGGGTATGAGGGTATGAACCCATGTCAGTGGTGTTAGACATAAACACTTGAGGTGGGTATGGGGGTATGAACCCATGTCAGTAGTGTTAGAAGACATAAACACTTGAGGTGGGTATGGGGGTATGAACCCATGTCAGTGGTGTTAGACATAAACACTTGAGGTGGGTATTGGGGTATGAACCCATGTCAATGATATTAGAAGACATAAACACTTGAGGTGGGTATGGGGGTATGAACCCATGTCAGTGGTGTTAGACATAAACACTTGAGGTGGGTATGGGGGTATGAACCCATGTCACTGATGTTAGAAGACATAAACACTTGAGGTGGGTATAGGGGTATGAACCCATGTCAGTGGTGTTAGAAGACATAAACACTTGAGGTGGGTATGGGGGTATGAACCCATGTCAGTGGTGTTAGACATAAACACTTGAGGTGGGTATGGGGGTATGAACCCATGTCAGTAGTGTTAGAAGACATAAACACTTGAGGTGGGTATGGGGGTATGAACCCATGCCAGTGGTGTTAGACATAAACACTTGAGGTGGGTATGGGGGTATGAACCCATGTCACTGATGTTAGAAGACATAAACACTTGAGGTGGGTATAGGGGTATGAACCCATGTCAGTGGTGTTAGAAGACATAAACACTTGAGGTGGGTATGGGGGTATGAACCCATGTCAGTGGTGTAAGAAGACATAAACACTTGAGGTGGGTATGGGGGTATGAACCCATGTCAGTGGTGTTAGACATAAACACTTGAGGTGGGCATGGGGGTATCAACCCATGTCAGTGGTGTTAGACATAAACACTTGAGGTGGGCATGGGGGTATCAACCCATGTCAGTGGTGTTAGACATAAACACTTGAGGTGGGTATGGGGATATGAACCCATGTCAGTGGTGTTAGACATAAACATTTGAGGTGGGTATGGGGGTATGAACCCATGTCAGTGGTGTTAGACATAAACACTTGAGGTGGGTATGGGGGTATGAACCCATGTCAGTGGTGTTAGACATAAACACTGGAGGTGGGTATGGGGGCATGAACCCATGTCAGTGGTGTTAGAAGACATAAACACTTGAGGTGGGTATGGGGGTATGAACCCATGTCAGTGGTGTTAGACATAAACACGTGAGGTCGGTATGGGGGTATGAACCCATGTCAGTGATGTTAGACATAAACACTTGAGGTGGGTATGGGGGCATGAACCCATGTCAGTGATGTTAGACATAAACACTTGAGGTGGGTATGGGGGCATGAACCAATGTCAGTGATGTTAGAAGACATAAACACATGAGGTGGGTATGGGGGCATGAACCCATGTCAGTGGTGTTAGACATAAACACTTGAGGTGGGTATAGTGGTATGAACCCATGTCAGTGGTGTTAGAAGACATAAATATTTG
This sequence comes from Bathymodiolus septemdierum, assembly GCA_963383655.1. NCBI lineage: Eukaryota > Metazoa > Mollusca > Bivalvia > Mytilida > Modiolidae > Bathymodiolus > Bathymodiolus septemdierum. Next base: position 4,682,325 of record OY726527.1, read on the forward strand.
AGGTGGGTATGAGGGCATGAACCCATGGCAGTGATGTTAGACATAAACACTTAAGGTGGGTATGGGGGCATGAACCCATGTCAGTGGTGTTAGACATAAACACTTGAGGTGGGTATGGGAGTATGAACCCATGTCAGTGGTGTTAGAAGACATAAACACTTGAGGTGGGTATGGGGTATGAACCCATGTCAATGATGTTAGAAGACATAAACTCTTGAGGTGGGTATGGGGGTATGAACCCATGTCAGTGGTGTTACACATAAACACTTGAGGTGGGTATGGAGGTATGAACCCATATCAGTGATGTTAGAAGACATAAACACTTGAGGTGGGTAGGGGGGTATGAACCCATGTCAGTAGTGTTAGACATAAACACTTGAGGTGGGTATGGGGGTATGAACCCATGTCAGTGATGTTAGAAGACATAAACACTTGAGGTGGGTATGGGGGTATGAACCCATGTCAGTGGTGTTAGACATAAACACTTGAGGTGGGTATGGGGGTATCAACCCATGTCAGTGATGTTAGAAGACATAAACACTTGAGGTGGGTATGGGGTATGAACCCATGTCAGTGGTGTTAGACATAAACACTTGAGGTGGGTATGGGGGTATGAACCCATGTCAGTGATGTTAGACATAAACACTTGAGGTGGGTATGGGGGTATGAACCCATGTCAGTGGTGTTAGAAGACATAAACACTTGAGGTGGGTATGGGGGCATGAACCCATGTCAGTGGTGTTAGACATAAACACTTGAGGTGGGTATGGGGGCATGAACCCATATCAATGATGTTAGACATAAACACTTGAGGTGAGAATGGGGGTATGAACCCATGTCAGTGGTGTTAGACATAAACACTTGAGGTGGGTATGGGGGTATGAACCCATGTCAGTGATGTTAGAAGACATAAACACTTGAGGTGAGTATGGGGGTATGAACCCATGTCAGTGATGTTAAACATAAACACTTGAGGTGGGTATGGGGGTATGAACCCATGTCAGTGGTGTTAGACATAAACACTTGAGGTGGGTATGGGGGTATGAACCCATGTCAGTGGTGTTAGAAGACATAAACACTTGAGGTGGGTATGGGGGCATGAACCCATGTCAGTGGTGTTAGACATAAACACTTGCGGTGGGTATGGGGGCATGAACCCATGTCAGTGATGTTAGACATAAACACTTGAGGTGGGTATGGGGGTATGAACCCATGTCAGTGGTGTTAGAAGACATAAACACTTGAGGTGGGTATGGGGGTATGAACCCATGTCAGTGATGTTAGAAGACATAAACACTTGAGGTGGGTATGGGGGTATGAACCCATGTCAGTGGTGTTAGAAGACATAAACACTTGAGGTGGGTATGGGGGTATGAACCCATGTCAGTGTTGTTAGAAGACATAAACACTTGAGGTGGGTATGTGGTCGAGAACCCATGTCAGTGGTGTTAGAAGACATAAACACTTGTGAGGTGGGTATGGGGGCATGAACCCATGTCAGTGGTGTTAGACATAAACACTTGAGGTGGGTATGGGGGCATCAACCCATGTCAGTGGTGTTAGAAGACATAAACACTTGAGGTGGATATGAGGGTATGAACCCATGTCAGTGGTGTTAGAAATAAACAATTGAGGTGGGTATGGGGGTATGAACCCATGTCAGTGATGTTAGAAGACATAAACACTTGAGGTGGATATGAGGGTATGAACCCATGTCAGTGGTGTTAGACATAAACACTTGAGGTGGGTATGGGGGTATGAACCCATGTCAGTGATGTTAGAAGACATAAACACTTGAGGTGGGTATGGGGGTATGAACCCATGTCAGTGGTGTTAGACATAAACACTTGAGGTGGGTATGGGGGTATGAACCCATGTCAGTGATGTTAGACATAAACACTTGAGGTGGGTATATGGGTATGAACCCATGTCAGTGATGTTTGAAGACATAAACACTTGAGGTGGGTATGGGGGTATGAACCCATGTAAGTGGTGTTAGACATAAACACTTGAGGTGGGTATGGGGGTATGAACCCATGTCAGTGATGTTACACATAAACACTTGAGGTGGGTATGGGGGTATGAACCCATGTCAGTGGTGTTAGAAGACATAAACACTTGAGGTGGGTATGGGGGCATGAACCCATGTCAGTGGTGTTAGACATAAACACTTGAGGTGGGTATGGGGGCATGAACCCATGTCAATGATGTTAGACATAAACACTTGAGGTGAGAATGGGGGTATGAACCCATGTCAGTGGTGTTAGACATAAACACTTGAGGTGGGTATGGGGGTATGAACCCATGTCAGTGATGTTAGAAGACATAAACACTTGAGGTGAGTATGGGGACATGAACCCATGTCAGTGATGTTAAACATAAACACTTGAGGTGGGTATGCGGGTATGAACCCATGTCAGTGGTGTTAGACATAAACACTTGAGGTGGGTATGGGGGTATGAACCCATGTCAGTGGTGTTAGAAGACATAAACACTTGAGGTGGGTATGTGGTCGAGAACCCATGTCAGTGGTGTTAGAAGACATAAACACTTGAGGTGGGTATGGGGGCATGAACCCATGTCAGTGATGTTAAACATAAACACTTGAGGTGGGTATGGGGGTATGAACCCATGTCAGTGATGTTAGAAGACATAAACACTTGAGGTGGGTATGGGGGTATGAACCCATGTCAGTGGTGTTAGAAGACATAAACACTTGAGGTGGGTATGGGGGTATGAACCCATGTAAGTGGTGTTAGACATAAACACTTGAGGTGGGTATGGGGGTATGAACCCATGTCAGTGATGTTACACATAAACACTTGAGGTGGGTATGGGGGTATGAACCCATGTCAGTGGTGTTAGAAGACATAAACACTTGAGGTGGGTATGGGGGCATGAACCCATGTCAGTGGTGTTAGAAGACATAAACACTTGAGATGGATATGGGGGTATGAACCCATGTCAGTGGTGTTAGACATAAACACTTGAGGTGGATATGGGGGTATGAACCCATGTCGGTGGTGTTAGACATAAACACTTGAGGTGGGTATGGGGGTATGAACCCATGTCAGTGGTGTTAGACATAAACACTTGAGGTGGGTATGGGGGTATGAACCCATGTCAGTGGTGTTAGAAGGCATAAACACTTGAGGTGGGTATCGGGGCATGAACCCATGTCAGCGGTGTTAGACATAAACACTTGAGGTGGGTATGGGGGTATCAACCCATGTCAGTGGTGTTAGACATAAACACTTGAGGTGGGTATGGGGGCATGAACACATGTCAGTGGTGTTAGAAAACATAAACACTTGAGGTGGGTATGGGGGCATGAACCCATGTCAGTGATGTTAGAAGACATAAACCTTTGAGGTGGGTATGGGGGCATGAACCCATGTCAGTGATGTTAAAAGACATAAACATTTGAGGTGGGTATGAGGGCATGAACCCATGTCAGTGGTATTAGACATTAACACTTGAGGTGGGTATGGGGCCATGAACCCATGTCAGTGGTGTTAGACATAAACACTTGAGGTGGGTATGGGGGTATGAACCCATGTCAGTGATGTTAGACATAAACACTTGAGGTGGGTATGGGGGCATGAACCCATGTCAGTGATGTTAGACATAAACACTTGAGGTGGGTATGGGGGCATGAACACATGTCAGTGGTGTTAGAAGACATAAACATTTGAGGTGGGTATGGGGGTATGAACCCATGTCAGTGATGTTAGAAGAAATAAACACTTGAGGTGGGTATGGGGGTATGAACCCATGTCAGTGTTGTTAGAAGACATAAACATTTGAGGTGGGTATGGGGGTATGAACCCATGTCAGTGGTGTTAGAAGACATAAACACTTGAGGTGGGTATGGGGGTATGAACCCATGTCAGTGGTGTTAGAAGACATAAACACTTGAGGTGGGTATGGGGGTATGAACCCATGTCAGTGATGTTAGACATAAACACTTGAGGTGGGTATGGGGGCATGAACCCATGTCAGTGATGTTAGAAGACATAAACACTTGAGGTGGGTATGGGGGTATCAACCCATGTCAGTGGTGTTAGAAGACATAAACACTTGAGGTGGGTATGGGGGTATGAACCCATGTCAGTGGTGTTAGAAGACATAAACATTTGAGGTGGGTATGGTGGTATGAACCCATGTCAGTGGTGTTAGACATAAACACTTGAGGTGGGTATGGGGGTATGAACCCATGTCAGTGGTGTTAGAAGACATAAACACTTGAGGTGTGTATGGGGTATGAACCCATGTCAGTGGTGTTAGACATAAACACTTGAGGTGGGTATGGGGGTATGAACCCATGTCAGTGGTGTTAGACATAAACACTTGAGGTGGGTATGGAGGTATGAACCCATGTCAGTGGTGTTAGAAGACATAAACACTTGAGGTGGGTATGGGGTATGAACCCATGTCAGTGGTGTTAGACATAAACACTTGAGGTGGGTATGGGGGCATGAACCCATGTCAGTGGTGTTAGACATAAACACTTGAGGTGGGTATGGAGGTATGAACCCATGTCAGTGGTGTTAGACATAAACACTTGCGGTGGGTATGGGGGTATCAACCCATGTCAGTGATGTTAGAAGACATAAACACTTGAGGTGGGTATGGGGGTATGAACCCATGTCAGTGGTGTTAGACATAAACACTTGAGGTGGGTATGGGGGTATGAACCCATGTCAGTGATGTTAGACATAAACACTTGAGGTGGGTATGGGGGTATGAACCCATGTCAGTGGTGTTAGAAGACATAAACACTTGAGGTGGGTATGGGGGTATGAACCCATGTCAGTGGTGTTAGACATAAACACTTGAGGTGGGTATGGGGGTATGAACCCATGTCAGTGATGTTAGACATAAACACTTGAGGTGGGTATGGGGGTATGAACCCATGTCAGTGGTGTTAGAAGACATAAACACTTGAGGTGGGTATGGGGGCATGAACCCATGTCAGTGGTGTTAGACATAAACACTTGAGGTGGGTATGGGGGCATGAACCCATATCAATGATGTTAGACATAAACACTTGAGGTGAGAATGGGGGTATGAACCCATGTCAGTGGTGTTAGACATAAACACTTGAGGTGGGTATGGGGGTATGAACCCATGTCAGTGATGTTAGAAGACATAAACACTTGAGGTGAGTATGGGGGTATGAACCCATGTCAGTGATGTTAAACATAAACACTTGAGGTGGGTATGGGGGTATGAACCCATGTCAGTGGTGTTAGACATAAACACTTGAGGTGGGTATGGGGGTATGAACCCATGTCAGTGGTGTTAGAAGACATAAACACTTGAGGTGGGTATGGGGGCATGAACCCATGTCAGTGGTGTTAGACATAAACACTTGCGGTGGGTATGGGGGCATGAACCCATGTCAGTGATGTTAGACATAACCACTTGAGGTGGGTATGGGGGTATGAACCCATGTCAGTGGTGTTAGAAGACATAAACACTTGAGGTGGGTATGGGGGTATGAACCCATGTCAGTGATGTTAGAAGACATAAACACTTGAGGTGGGTATGGGGGCATGAACCCATGTCAGTGTTGTTAGAAGACATAAACACTTGAGGTGGGTATGGGGGTATGAACCCATGTCAGTGGTGTTAGAAGACATAAACACTTGAGGTGGGTATGGGGGCATGAACCCATGTCAGTGGTGTTAGAAGACATAAACACTTGTGAGGTGGGTATGGGGGCATGAACCCATGTCAGTGGTGTTAGAAGACATAAACACTTGAGGTGGATATGAGGGTATGAACCCATGTCAGTGGTGTTAGAAATAAACAATTGAGGTGGGTATGGGGGTATGAACCCATGTCAGTGATGTTAGAAGACATAAACACTTGAGGTGGGTATGGGGGTATGAACCCATGTCAGTGGTGTTAGACATAAACACTTGAGGTGTGTATGGGGGTATGAACCCATGTCAGTGATGTTAGACATAAACACTTGAGGTGGGTATATGGGTATGAACCCATGTCAGTGATGTTTGAAGACATAAACACTTGAGGTGGGTATGGGGGTATGAACCCATGTAAGTGGTGTTAGACATAAACACTTGAGGTGGGTAAGGGGGTATGAACCCATGTCAGTGATGTTAGACATAAACACTTGAGGTGGGTATGGGGGTATGAACCCATGTCAGTGGTGTTAGAAGACATAAACACTTGAGGTGGGTATGGGGGCATGAACCCATGTCAGTGGTGTTAGACATAAACACTTGATGTGGGTATGGGGGCATGAACCCATGTCAATGATGTTAGACATAAACACTTGAGGTGAGAATGGGGGTATGAACCCATGTCAGTGGTGTTAGACATAAACACTTGAGGTGGGTATGGGGGTATGAACCCATGTCAGTGATGTTAGACATAAACACTTGAGGTGGGTATGGGGGCATGAACCCATGTCAGTGATGTTAGACATAAACACTTGAGGTGGGTATGGGGGCATGAACACATGTCAGTGGTGTTAGAAGACATAAACATTTGAGGTGGGTATGGGGGTATGAACCCATGTCAGTGATGTTAGAAGAAATAAACACTTGAGGTGGGTATGGGGGTATGAACCCATGTCAGTGTTGTTAGAAGACATAAACATTTGAGGTGGGTATGGGGGTATGAACCCATGTCAGTGGTGTTAGAAGACATAAACACTTGAGGTGGGTATGGGGGTATGAACCCATGTCAGTGATGTTAGACATAAACACTTGAGGTGGGTATGGGGGCATGAACCCATGTCAGTGATGTTAGAAGACATAAACACTTGAGGTGGGTATGGGGGTATCAACCCATGTCAGTGGTGTTAGAAGACATAAACACTTGAGGTGGGTATGGGGGTATGAACCCATGTCAGTGGTGTTAGAAGACATAAACATTTGAGGTGGGTATGGGGGTATGAACCCATGTCAGTGGTGTTAGAAGACATAAACACTTGAGGTGTGTATGGGGTATGAACCCATGTCAGTGGTGTTAGACATAAACACTTGAGGTGGGTATGGGGGTGTGAACCCATGTCAGTGGTGTTAGACATAAACACTTGAGGTGGGTATGGAGGTATGAACCCATGTCAGTGGTGTTAGAAGACATAAACACTTGAGGTGGGTATGGGGTATGAACCCATGTCAGTGGTGTTAGACATAAACACTTGAGGTGGGTATGGGGGCATGAACCCATGTCAGTGGTGTTAGACATAAACACTTGAGGTGGGTATGGAGGTATGAACCCATGTCAGTGGTGTTAGACATAAACACTTGAGGTGGGTATGGGGGTATCAACCCATGTCAGTGATGTTAGAAGACATAAACACTTGAGGTGGGTATATGGGTATGAACCCATGTCAGTGATGTTAGAAGACATAAACACTTGAGGTGGGTATGGGGGTATGAACCCATGTCAGTGGTGTTAGACATAAACACTTGAGGTGGGTATGGGGGTATGAACCCATGTCAGTGATGTTAGACATAAACACTTGAGGTGGGTATGGGGGTATGAACCCATGTCAGTGGTGTTAGAAGACATAAACACTTGAGGTGGGTATGGGGGCATGAACCCATGTCAGTGGTGTTAGACATAAACACTTGAGGTGGGTATGGGGGCATGAACCCATATCAATGATGTTAGACATAAACACTTGAGGTGAGAATGGGGGTATGAACCCATGTCAGTGGTGTTAGACATAAACACTTGAGGTGGGTATGGGGGTATGAACCCATGTCAGTGATGTTAGAAGACATAAACACTTGAGGTGAGTATGGGGGTATGAACCCATGTCAGTGATGTTAAACATAAACACTTGAGGTGGGTATGGGGGTATGAACCCATGTCAGTGGTGTTAGACATAAACACTTGAGGTGGGTATGGGGGTATGAACCCATGTCAGTGGTGTTAGAAGACATAAACACTTGAGGTGGGTATGGGGGCATGAACCCATGTCAGTGGTGTTAGACATAAACACTTGCGGTGGGTATGGGGGCATGAACCCATGTCAGTGATGTTAGACATAAACACTTGAGGTGGGTATGGGGGTATGAACCCATGTCAGTGGTGTTAGAAGACATAAACACTTGAGGTGGGTATGGGGGTATGAACCCATGTCAGTGATGTTAGAAGACATAAACACTTGAGGTGGGTATGGGGGTATGAACCCATGTCAGTGGTGTTAGAAGACATAAACACTTGAGGTGGGTATGGGGGTATGAACCCATGTCAGTGGTGTTAGAAGACATAAACACTTGAGGTGGGTATGTGGTCGAGAACCCATGTCAGTGGTGTTAGACATAAACACTTGAGGTGGGTATGGGGGCATGAACCCATATCAATGATGTTAGACATAAACACTTGAGGTGAGAATGGGGGTATGAACCCATGTCAGTGGTGTTAGACATAAACACTTGAGGTGGGTATGGGGGTATGAACCCATGTCAGTGATGTTAGAAGACATAAACACTTGAGGTGGGTATGGGGGTATGAACCCATGTCAGTGGTGTTAGACATAAACACTTGAGGTGGGTATGGGGGTATGAACCCATGTCAGTGGTGTTAGAAGACATAAACACTTGAGGTGGGTATGTGGTCGAGAACCCATGTCAGTGGTGTTAGAAGACATAAACACTTGAGGTGGATATGAGGGTATGAACCCATGTCAGTGGTGTTAGAAATAAACAATTGAGGTGGGTATGGGGGTATGAACCCATGTCAGTGATGTTAGAAGACATAAACACTTGAGGTGGGTATGGGGGTATGAACCCATGTCAGTGGTGTTAGACATAAACACTTGAGGTGGGTATGGGGGTATGAACCCATGTCAGTGATGTTAGACATAAACACTTGAGGTGGGTATATGGGTATGAACCCATGTCAGTGATGTTTGAAGACATAAACACTTGAGGTGGGTATGGGGGTATGAACCCATGTAAGTGGTGTTAGACATAAACACTTGAGGTGGGTATGGGGGTATGAACCCATGTCAGTGATGTTAGACATAAACACTTGAGGTGGGTATGGGGGTATGAACCCATGTCAGTGGTGTTAGAAGACATAAACACTTGAGGTGGGTATGGGGGCATGAACCCATGTCAGTGGTGTTAGACATAAACACTTGAGGTGGGTATGGGGGCATGAACCCATGTCAATGATGTTAGACATAAACACTTGAGGTGAGAATGGGGGTATGAACCCATGTCAGTGGTGTTAGACATAAACACTTGAGGTGGGTATGGGGGTATGAACCCATGTCAGTGATGTTAGAAGACATAAACACTTGAGGTGAGTATGGGGACATGAACCCATGTCAGTGATGTTAAACATAAACACTTGAGGTGGGTATGCGGGTATGAACCCATGTCAGTGGTGTTAGACATAAACACTTGAGGTGGGTATGGGGGTATGAACCCATGTCAGTGGTGTTAGAAGACATAAACACTTGAGGTGGGTATGGGGGTATGAACCCATGTCAATGATGTTAGAAGACATAAACACTTGAGGTGGATATGAGGGTATGAACCCATGTCAGTGGTGTTAGACATAAACACTTGAGGTGGGTATGGGGGTATGAACCCATGTCGGTGGTGTTAGACATAAACACTTGAGGTGGGTATGGGGGTATGAACCCATGTCAGTGGTGTTAGACATAAACACTTGAGGTGGGTATGGGGGTATGAACCCATGTCAGTGGTGTTAGAAGGCATAAACACTTGAGGTGGGTATGGGGGCATGAACCCATGTCAGTGGTGTTAGACATAAACACTTGAGGTGGGTATGGGGGTATGAACCCATGTCAGTGATGTTAGACATAAACACTTGAGGTGGGTATGGGGGCATGAACCCATGTCAGTGATGTTAGACATAAACACTTGAGGTGGGTATGGGGGCATGAACACATGTCAGTGGTGTTAGAAGAAATAAACACTTGAGGTGGGTATGGGGGTATGAACCCATGTCAGTGTTGTTAGAAGACATAAACATTTGAGGTGGGTATGGGGGTATGAACCCATGTCAGTGGTGTTAGAAGACATAAACACTTGAGGTGGGTATGGGGGTATGAACCCATGTCAGTGGTGTTAGAAGACATAAACACTTGAGGTGGGTATGGGGGTATGAACCCATGTCAGTGATGTTAGACATAAACACTTGAGGTGGGTATGGGGGCATGAACCCATGTCAGTGATGTTAGAAGACATAAACACTTGAGGTGGGTATGGGGGTATCAACCCATGTCAGTGGTGTTAGAAGACATAAACACTTGAGGTGGGTATGGGGGTATGAACCCATGTCAGTGGTGTTAGAAGACATAAACATTTGAGGTGGGTATGGGGGTATGAACCCATGTCAGTGGTGGTAGAAGACATAAACACTTGAGGTGTGTATGGGGTATGAACCCATGTCAGTGGTGTTAGACATAAACACTTGAGGTGGGTATGGGGGTATGAACCCATGTCAGTGGTGTTAGACATAAACACTTGAGGTGGGTATGGAGGTATGAACCCATGTCAGTGGTGTTAGAAGACATAAACACTTGAGGTGGGTATGGGGTATGAACCCATGTCAGTGGTGTTAGACATAAACACTTGAGGTGGGTATGGGGGCATGAACCCATGTCAGTGGTGTTAGACATAAACACTTGAGGTGGGTATGGAGGTATGAACCCATGTCAGTGGTGTTAGACATAAACACTTGAGGTGGGTATGGGGGTATCAACCCATGTCAGTGATGTTAGAAGACATAAACACTTGAGGTGGGTATATGGGTATGAACCCATGTCAGTGATGTTAGAAGACATAAACACTTGAGGTGGGTATGGGGGTATGAACCCATGTCAGTGGTGTTAGACATAAACACTTGAGGTGGGTATGGGGGTATGAACCCATGTCAGTGATGTTAGACATAAACACTTGAGGTGGGTATGGGGGTATGAACCCATGTCAGTGGTGTTAGAAGACATAAACACTTGAGGTGGGTATGGGGGCATGAACCCATGTCAGTGGTGTTAGACATAAACACTTGAGGTGGGTATGGGGGCATGAACCCATATCAATGATGTTAGACATAAACACTTGAGGTGAGAATGGGGGTATGAACCCATGTCAGTGGTGTTAGACATAAACACTTGAGGTGGGTATGGGGGTATGAACCCATGTCAGTGATGTTAGAAGACATAAACACTTGAGGTGAGTATGGGGGTATGAACCCATGTCAGTGATGTTAAACATAAACACTTGAGGTGGGTATGGGGGTATGAACCCATGTCAGTGGTGTTAGACATAAACACTTGAGGTGGGTATGAGGGTATGAACCCATGTCAGTGGTGTTAGAAGACATAAACACTTGAGGTGGGTATGGGGGCATGAACCCATGTCAGTGGTGTTAGACATAAACACTTGCGGTGGGTATGGGGGCATGAACCCATGTCAGTGATGTTAGACATAAACACTTGAGGTGGGTATGGGGGTATGAACCCATGTCAGTGGTGTTAGAAGACATAAACACTTGAGGTGGGTATGGGGGCATGAACCCATGTCAGTGGTGTTAGACATAAACACTTGCGGTGGGTATGGGGGCATGAACCCATGTCAGTGATGTTAGACATAAACACTTGAGGTGGGTATGGGGGTATGAACCCATGTCAGTGGTGTTAGAAGACATAAACACTTGAGGTGGGTATGGGGGTATGAACCCATGTCAGTGATGTTAGAAGACATAAACACTTGAGGTGGGTATGGGGGTATGAACCCATGTCAGTGGTGTTAGAAGACATAAACACTTGAGGTGGATATGAGGGTATGAACCCATGTCAGTGGTGTTAGAAATAAACAATTGAGGTGGGTATGGGGGTATGAACCCATGTCAGTGATGTTAGAAGACATAAACACTTGAGGTGGGTATGGGGGTATGAACCCATGTCAGTGGTGTTAGACATAAACACTTGAGGTGGGTATGGGGGTATGAACCCATGTCAGTGATGTTAGACATAAACACTTGAGGTGGGTATATGGGTATGAACCCATGTCAGTGATGTTTGAAGACATAAACACTTGAGGTGGGTATGGGGGTATGAACCCATGTAAGTGGTGTTAGACATAAACACTTGAGGTGGGTATGGGGGTATGAACCCATGTCAGTGATGTTAGACATAAACACTTGAGGTGGGTATGGGGGTATGAACCCATGTCAGTGGTGTTAGAAGACATAAACACTTGAGGTGGGTATGGGGGCATGAACCCATGTCAGTGGTGTTAGACATAAACACTTGAGGTGGGTATGGGGGCATGAACCCATGTCAATGATGTTAGACATAAACACTTGAGGTGAGAATGGGGGTATGAACCCATGTCAGTGGTGTTAGACATAAACACTTGAGGTGGGTATGGGGGTATGAACCCATGTCAGTGATGTTAGACATAAACACTTGAGGTGGGTATGGGGGCATGAACCCATGTCAGTGATGTTAGACATAAACACTTGAGGTGGGTATGGGGGCATGAATACATGTCAGTGGTGTTAGAAGACATAAACATTTGAGGTGGGTATGGGGGTATGAACCCATGTCAGTGATGTTAGAAGAAATAAACACTTGAGGTGGGTATGGGGGTATGAACCCATGTCAGTGTTGTTAGAAGACATAAACATTTGAGGTGGGTATGGGGGTATGAACCCATGTCAGTGGTGTTAGAAGACATAAACACTTGAGGTGGGTATGGGGGTATGAACCCATGTCAGTGGTGTTAGAAGACATAAACACTTGAGGTGGGTATGGGGGTATGAACCCATGTCAGTGATGTTAGACATAAACACTTGAGGTGGGTATGGGGGCATGAACCCATGTCAGTGATGTTAGAAGACATAAACACTTGAGGTGGGTATGGGGGTATCAACCCATGTCAGTGGTGTTAGAAGACATAAACACTTGAGGTGGGTATGGGGGTATGAACCCATGTCAGTGGTGTTAGAAGACATAAACATTTGAGGTGGGTATGGGGGTATGAACCCATGTCAGTGGTGTTAGAAGACATAAACACTTGAGGTGTGTATGGGGTATGAACCCATGTCAGTGGTGTTAGACATAAACACTTGAGGTGGGTATGGGGGTATGAACCCATGTCAGTGGTGTTAGACATAAACACTTGAGGTGGGTATGGAGGTATGAACCCATGTCAGTGGTGTTAGAAGACATAAACACTTGAGGTGGGTATGGAGGTATGAACCCATGTCAGTGGTGTTAGACATAAACACTTGAGGTGGGTATGGGGGTATCAACCCATGTCAGTGATGTTAGAAGACATAAACACTTGAGGTGGGTATATGGGTATGAACCCATGTCAGTGATGTTAGAAGACATAAACACTTGAGGTGGGTATGGGGGTATGAACCCATGTCAGTGGTGTTAGACATAAACACTTGAGGTGGGTATGGGGGTATGAACCCATGTCAGTGATGTTAGACATAAACACTTGAGGTGGGTATGGGGGTATGAACCCATGTCAGTGGTGTTAGAAGACATAAACACTTGAGGTGGGTATGGGGGCATGAACCCATGTCAGTGGTGTTAGACATAAACACTTGAGGTGAGAATGGGGGTATGAACCCATGTCAGTGGTGTTAGACATAAACACTTGAGGTGGGTATGGGGGTATGAACCCATGTCAGTGATGTTAGAAGACATAAACACTTGAGGTGAGTATGGGGGTATGAACCCATGTCAGTGATGTTAAACATAAACACTTGAGGTGGGTATGGGGGTATGAACCCATGTCAGTGGTGTTAGACATAAACACTTGAGGTGGGTATGGGGGTATGAACCCATGTCAGTGGTGTTAGAAGACATAAACACTTGAGGTGGGTATGGGGGCATGAACCCATGTCAGTGGTGTTAGACATAAACACTTGCGGTGGGTATGGGGGCATGAACCCATGTCAGTGATGTTAGACATAAACACTTGAGGTGGGTATGGGGGTATGAACCCATGTCAGTGGTGTTAGAAGACATAAACACTTGAGGTGGGTATGGGGGTATGAACCCATGTCAGTGATGTTAGAAGACATAAACACTTGAGGTGGGTATGGGGGTATGAACCCATGTCAGTGGTGTTAGAAGACATAAACACTTGAGGTGGGTATGTGGTCGAGAACCCATGTCAGTGGTGTTAGAAGACATAAACACTTGAGGTGGGTATGGGGGCATCAACCCATGTCAGTGGTGTTAGAAGACATAAACACTTGAGGTGGAAATGAGGGTATGAACCCATGTCAGTGGTGTTAGAAATAAACAATTGAGGTGGGTATGGGGGTATGAACCCATGTCAGTGATGTTAGAAGACATAAACACTTGAGGTGGGTATGGGGGTATGAACCCATGTCAGTGGTGTTAGACATAAACACTTGAGGTGGGTATGGGGGTATGAACCCATGTCAGTGATGTTAGACATAAACACTTGAGGTGGGTATATGGGTATGAACCCATGTCAGTGATGTTTGAAGACATAAACACTTGAGGTGGGTATGGGGGTATGAACCCATGTAAGTGGTGTTAGACATAAACACTTGAGGTGGGTATGGGGGTATGAACCCATGTCAGTGATGTTAGACATAAACACTTGAGGTGGGTATGGGGGTATGAACCCATGTCAGTGGTGTTAGAAGACATAAACACTTGAGGTGGGTATGGGGGCATGAACCCATGTCAGTGGTGTTAGACATAAACACTTGCGGTGGGTATGGGGGCATGAACCCATGTCAGTGATGTTAGACATAAACACTTGAGGTGGGTATGGGGGCATGAACCCATGTCAGTGGTGTTAGAAGACATAAACACTTGAGGTGGGTATGGGGGTATGAACCCATGTCAGTGATGTTAGAAGACATAAACACTTGAGGTGGGTATGGGGGTATGAACCCATGTCAGTGGTGTTAGAAGACATAAACACTTGAGGTGGGTATGGGGGTATGAACCCATGTCAGTGATGTTAGAAGACATAAACACTTGAGGTGGGTATGGGGGCATGAACCCATGTCAGTGGTGTTAGACATAAACACTTGAGGTGGGTATGGGGGCATGAACCCATGTCAATGATGTTAGACATAAACACTTGAGGTGAGAATGGGGGTATGAACCCATGTCAGTGGTGTTAGACATAAACACTTGAGGTGGGTATGGGGGTATGAACCCATGTCAGTGATGTTAGACATAAACACTTGAGGTGGGTATGGGGGTATGAACCCATGTCAGTGGTGTTAGAAGACATAAACACTTGAGGTGGGTATGGGGGTATGAACCCATGTCAGTGATGTTAGAAGACATAAACACTTGAGGTGAGTATGGGGACATGAACCCATGTCATTGATGTTAAACATAAACACTTGAGGTGGGTATGCGGGTATGAACCCATGTCAGTGGTGTTAGACATAAACACTTGAGGTGGGTATGGGGGTATGAACCCATGTCAGTGGTGTTAGAAGACATAAACACTTGAGGTGGGTATGTGGGCATGAACCCATGTCAGTGATGTTAAACATAAACACTTGTGGTGGGTATGGGGGTATGAACCCATGTCAGTGATGTTAGAAGACATAAACACTTGAGGTGGGTATGGGGGTATGAACCCATGTCAGTGGTGTTAGACATAAACACTTGAGGTGGGTATGGGGGTATGAACCCATGTCAGTGGTGTTAGAAGACATAAACACTTGAGGTGGATATGAGGGTATGAACCCATGTCAGTGGTGTTAGACATAAACACTTGAGGTGGGTATGGGGGTATGAACCCATGTCAGTGGTGTTAGACATAAACACTTGAGGTGGGTATGGGGGTATGAACCCATGTCGGTGGTGTTAGACATAAACACTTGAGGTGGGTATGGGGGTATGAACCCATGTCAGTGGTGTTAGAAGGCATAAACACTTGAGGTGGGTATGGGGGCATGAACCCATGTCAGTGGTGTTAGACATAAACACTTGAGGTGGGTATGGGGGTATCAACCCATGTCAGTGGTGTTAGACATAAACACTTGAGGTGGGTATGGGGGCATGAACACATGTCAGTGGTGTTAGAAAACATAAACACTTGAGGTGGGTATGGGGGCATGAACCCATGTCAGTGATGTTAGAAGACATAAACCTTTGAGGTGGGTATGGGGGCATGAACCCATGTCAGTGATGTTAAAAGACATAAACATTTGAGGTGGGTATGAGGGCATGAACCCATGTCAGTGGTATTAGACATTAACACTTGAGGTGGGTATGGGGCCATGAACCCATGTCAGTGGTGTTAGACATAAACACTTGAGGTGGGTATGGGGGTATGAACCCATGTCAGTGATGTTAGACATAAACACTTGAGGTGGGTATGGGGGCATGAACCCATGTCAGTGATGTTAGACATAAACACTTGAGGTGGGTATGGGGGCATGAACACATGTCAGTGGTGTTAGAAGACATAAACATTTGAGGTGGGTATATGGGTATGAACCCATGTCAGTGATGTTAGAAGAAATAAACACTTGAGGTGGGTATGGGGGTATGAACCCATGTCAGTGTTGTTAGAAGACATAAACATTTGAGGTGGGTATGGGGGTATGAACCCATGTCAGTGGTGTTAGAAGACATAAACACTTGAGGTGGGTATGGGGGTATGAACCCATGTCAGTGGTGTTAGAAGACATAAACACTTGAGGTGGGTATGGGGGTATGAACCCATGTCAGTGATGTTAGACATAAACACTTGAGGTGGGTATGGGGGCATGAACCCATGTCAGTGATGTTAGAAGACATAAACACTTGAGGTGGGTATGGGGGTATCAACCCATGTCAGTGGTGTTAGAAGACATAAACACTTGAGGTGGGTATGGGGGTATGAACCCATGTCAGTGGTGTTAGAAGACATAAACATTTGAGGTGGGTATGGGGGTATGAACCCATGTCAGTGGTGTTAGAAGACATAAACACTTGAGGTGTGTATGGGGGTATGAACCCATGTCAGTGGTGTTAGACATAAACACTTGAGGTGGGTATGGGGGTATGAACCCATGTCAGTGGTGTTAGAAGACATAAACACTTGAGGTGGGTATGGGGGTATGAACCCATGTCAGTGGTGTTAGACATAAACACTTGAGGTGGGTATGGGGGTATGAACCCATGTCAGTGGTGTTAGAAGACATAAACACTTGAGGTGGGTATGGGGGTATGAACCCATGTCAGTGGTGTTAGACATAAACACTTGAGGTGGGTATGGGGGTATGAACCCATGTCAGTGGTGTTAGACATAAACACTTGAGGTGGGTATGGAGGTATGAACCCATGTCAGTGGTGTTAGAAGACATAAACACTTGAGGTGGGTATGGGGTATGAACCCATGTCAGTGGTGTTAGACATAAACACTTGAGGTGGGTATGGGGGCATGAACCCATGTCAGTGGTGTTAGACATAAACACTTGAGGTGGGTATGGAGGTATGAACCCATGTCAGTGGTGTTAGAAGACATAAACATTTGAGGTGGGTATGGGGGTATGAACCCATGTCAGTGGTGTTAGACAAGTTTTTAATGATAAGTGTAATTCATAGCTCAAAATGCGGCTAAGAAAAAGATTGTTTTATGTGTTTTTGAAAAAAGGGCAAGTCCAGAAACACATACACCTCTAAACTAATGAGTATATATTCAACAGACCACTAAAACATTATGTGATAAAGTTTGTCAGTGATTTCGGCAGGTTGGTGGTTGTTTCCGTGTACTCCTGTTTCATCCATCAATAAAACTGACCGCCACAATATAACTGAAATATTGTTGAAAGTGGCGGTAAACACCATAGCCCTAACCCTAACAAAACATGGACGTCGTAAGGTAACACCATACCTTTGTAGACTCTGGTGTATAAATACAGATTGTTTTTACTCAAATCTTTAGGTTCTCCTTCCTCAGGCATAGTTGACCATAGCAGATTTTTCCTGTTGTTCCCAAAGACTTTTGATTTTAACATACCTGATGAAGGTCATTCCAGAAACGCATCGAGCGCACTAAATTTGATATCTACTTTTTTATTTTTAGAATATTTCATATTTGCAGAAATGTAGATGGTGATGGGATCATGCAACGATGAATGCCAAGATTAAATATGACGTTTTCGTTACTTACTTTTACTTTTGCGATAAAGCATCACCATGACGACAATCAAAATAACCAGAACAACCATCAAAATACCCACCAAAGCACCAAGGGCAGGAACGGCAGCATTGCTTCCTTCACTGAAACAAAAAGTACAATTTATTTATCATTTTAAGCAAAACTATTACAGGTGATTGGTTTATGGTGTTTAACGCCACTTTCAACAATATTTCAGCTATATCGTGGCAGTCAATTTTATTGGTGGAGTATCGTAGAAAACCACTGACCTGTAGCAAATAACTGACAAACTTTATCACATAATGTTGTATCGAGTACACATCGCAATGAACGGGGTTCGAACTCACAACTTTAGTGGTGATAGGCACTGATTGCACGGTTAGTTGTAAATCCAACTACCATACGATCACGACCACGACGACGCCTGATTACAGGTGATAAAACAGCAGTCCGGGAAGCGTTCATACGCTTACAATTCAAAAGGTTTGAAGATTCCAAAATGATCATTAGAGGCCGCAAATCAACAAGGACCAGATAATATAATGGCCAAAAGAAACAAGGCAAAAGAAACAGGTCAAAAGAAACAGGGCAAAAGAAACAGGTCAAAAGAAACAGGAAACAGGGCAAAAGAAACAGGTCAAAAGAAACAGGGCAAAAGAAACAGGTCAAAAGAAACAGGAAACAGGGCAAAAGAAACAGGGCAAAAGAAACCAACAATGATCTACAAACTACTACACAGAAAATAAAAGATTGAGCAACACAAATCCCACTAAAAATCTGTGGTTAACTCGGGTGTCCCTGAAGGGTAGACAGTTCCTGCTCTACAAGTGGCATCAGTCGTGTCACTATTGTCACAAACCCGGCGATAAGCCATGAATGAAGAAAGGACCGGCATGTGATTACGACAAACGGAAAATATATATAGTTATCCGTGACACAGACAATAATGATTAACCAAGTCATAGTCATAAACGTACAATTGAATTATGGGATTATTTTATTTGGAGTGAGTAATTGTTGTTGACGGGAATAATTTGTTACATGGCGATAACAAGTTACATTCAATGAAATGATTATGTTGTCTTTTGATTGGACAAGAACACTGTCACCTGTTTGGTTTTGATCCGTTCATACTATAAGGTTGATTTGATTTAATTGATTTATTGTGTTTAACGACACTTTCAGCAATATTTCAGCTATATCATGGAGACCAGTTTTTAGTGGTGGAAGAAGCCGGAGTCCCCGGAGAGAACCACCGAACATGGGCAACCAACTGGTAAACTTTAACACTTGCGGCTGCGAGTGGAGTGCACCTTTTTGTAATTTACAACGTCGCCGCGAACCCACGCCGTATTGGTGATAGGCTCGTATTAGTTGTTAGGTAATCCAACTACCTATCTCATTGAGCCACCCGGGCCCCTACAATAAAAGGAGAAGTAGACACCTTCATTATAAAATATATAATTTGCATAAATATTTTTAATTAACATACATCCAGGGATGTAGAGGTGCCGATGATACGATTAACAACATGTCAGGGCATATATAATATACATAGTAGTCAGATTTTATGCTATCGCGGGTTCGATGGTACTTTGTATTCCCATGCAATCTGAACCAATTTCCATCGCCATTGTTTTTAATGTAAATGCCACGATACCATAGAACCTCGATGCACAATGTGGGTAAGAATCATTGAGATAACATAAGTCGGTTTGGTTAATAGTGCTTAACGCCACTTTCAACAATATTTCAGTTATATCATGGAGGTCAGTTTTATTGGTGGAGTAAACCAGAGTACCCGGAGAAAACCACCGACCTGTAACAAGTCACTGACAAACTTTATCACATAATGTTGTATTCGAGTACACCTCGCCCGACTGGGATTCGAATTCACAACTTTAGTGGTAATAGGGACTGATTACACAGGTAGCTGTAAATCCAACTACCACACGATCACGACCACGACAAAACCTACAATAATAGGAGAAGGGAATACCCTCATTACAAAATATATAATTTGAATAACTATTTTTGATTTGCAATATATCAGGTGGTGTAAAGATGCCGATAATCCGGACATATATAATATAGTCATATGAGACCGTGAGTTCTATGAGACATATATAATATATAGTCATATGAGACCGTCAGTTCTATGAGACATATATAATATAGTCATATGAGACCGTGAGTTC